>NBZC01000013.1:0-173798 GCA_002245345.1 Scheffersomyces stambukii
TTCGCCGGGGGTGGGGGAGGCGACCGACATTCGGATCAAGACAGCCGTCAGGCAATCGGGGGTGGGAGGGGAGAAGCAACACGGGAGTCGGGGCAAATCCCCGAGGGGTGTGTCGCGTTTTCTGTCGCGGGGTGTGTCGCAAAATTTTGGGGGCCCGTTTGTCGCATTTGCACCCCACAGTGGCAACGGCAGCCCCCACTTGTAACCCCACCTAGCAGCGACAACTACACGTGATTGTCGTACCCCGGAGCAGCCGCCACCGCCAATGCCTTTGAACTTTGTCAAAACCCCCAAGGAGTTTGACGACCTCGTCGCCGCCCACAAGTACTTGATGGTCAACTTCACCGCCAGTTGGTGTGGGCCGTGTCAGGCCATCAAGCCCATCATCGACAAAGTGTACGAGGAACCAAAGTATGCGAAAGTACAAATGGTGCGCGTGGATTTGGACGGCAATCCGCAGGTGTGCCAAAAGTTCGCGGTGTCATCGGTGCCTACGTTTGTATTTATGGAGGCGGGCAAGGAGGTGCGCCGGGTCACGGGGGCCAAGATGCCCGACATCATCGAGGGGTTGGACCAGTTGCAGGCGCGCGCCCACAACGACGCCGGCGCCGTCGACCGGCTGGGCACGAGGGCGACCACGGAGCTGATTGTGCGCAGCAACCCGGGGTTGCAGGACATGGCCCACCTTGTGCCCAAGGGATACGACATCTTGAACGGGTCGGTGGACTTTGCGGGGTTCGAGGCCCTCAATGCGTTGCCGTTGCACAAGTCCAACGAGGCCAAGGCGGTGTTGAAGTTGGACGCGGCCGGCGGCGCCGTACTATCGGATGCCGACTCCCAGTTGCTACTCTACATCCCCTTGCTCAACGCCTGCAAGGTGTACTCGATCTTGGTCAAGGCCCGCGCCGGCGACGCCATCGCGGACTCCGCCGGCGACAGCGACTGGGACGCCGACGAGTTGCGCGCCGACACCCAGACCCCCGCCGTGGTCAAGGTGTGGCCCAACACCCACGCCATCGCCTCGTTTGACGACGCGGGCGACGACACCAGCGCCCCGCACTCGCAGACCCTTGACGCCGGCGCCAGCGCCTGGCACGAGATCCGCGTCAAGTTTGTGCGCTTCCAAAACGTGCAGAACATCAACCTTTTCTTTGACGGCGACGACGAGGACCGCCACACCGTGATTGAAAAGATTGTGTTGGTGGGCAAGTGGTAGCCCCGCGCCACCCCAGCTACCGTCTCCCCTGGACGTCACGTGTCCTTGGCCGTCACATGTCTTGTTGGGGGGTGCTGTTGCTCCTTTGTATGTAGCTTGTCCCCCGGGAGGGGTGCCGCAGGCGTACCCAACGATGACCGGCTGGCGGTGGAGGCGCCGGAGCCGGATCCCCTGCCGGGTTGCCCAATCGGGTACGTGCCTGCGCGCACCTGCTCCAGCCTGGGGCGACATCGCTGGTATTTACTCGCCCGTTTCGGGGCCAATTGACACCCGAGTTGCATTCGCCGGTGGCCGCCACCGTGCCCTCGCTCCCCCTCTGTATGCGGGCCGTGCGCCGTCGTCCCCCTGCTCCGGCTGGGCTGCCGTGACCGCCGGGGACCCTCGATTCTCTTCCGGCAAACATCCCTGCCGCAGTAGCAACCGCAGGGGCGCCGGGTTTTTTTTCCACCAACGGTGATTTTCTCATTTCTAATGGTTTTTCCCTGGGGTAATCCGCCAGCCAAACTCCCCTTCTTCTGGCTGCACCTTTCCCTGCGTTTATTGACCGTGGTCCCGCTGCCGACAGACCACGTGACCGTGCACTTTGTTCCCCCCCCCGTCGTCTTTGGTGCCCTTCCTTCGCTGCCCACTATCGATTCCCCTGCTTGCCTCTTTTTCGCCACACCCGTCTCCACCAATGATAGCGTGTGGGTTGCTCTCCAAGTCGGTGCCCCGGCTCTCGAACCCCGCCTCCGTGGCCTCGGCCTCCAGGACCCTTGCCGTCGCCGCTCGCTGCACCAGAAGCGGGGCCTTACCCCACTCCTCCCTGTATATAAGTACTCCCCGCCACCTCCCGGTGTCGATGGTGAGACACCAGTCGCTGTCCACGGGCACCGCGGGCCGCCTGAACAACGACAACAAGAAGGACGCGGCTCCCGCCCGCCCGCCGGCCACCAACGACAAGGCGGTGGAGCACAGGGACAAGCTGCCCCCCACGGAAGTGGTGGTTGCTAAGGAGACCCCCAAGCCGACGTTGTGGGAGAAGGTCAAGCACGAGGCCCAGCACTACTGGGACGGCACCAAGTTGTTGGGGTACGAAATCAAGGTGTCCACCAAGTTGTTGTTGAAGTACATGGCCGGGTACGGGCTCACCCGCAGAGAGCTGAACCAGCTCCAGAGAACCATTGTCGACGTGATGCGGTTGGTGCCGTTCTCGATGTTTGTGTTGGTTCCGTTTGCCGAGTTGCTTTTGCCCATCGCCTTGAAGTTGTTCCCCAACTTGCTCCCCTCCACCTACGAATCAAAGTCCGACAAGCAAAAGAAACGGGCCATCTTGTCCAAAACAAGATTGTCGGCTTCGGAGTTCATCAAGCACACCATGGAAGAATCGGGGTTGAAGTTGTCCAAGAAGATCACCGAGGAGGAAAAGGAGGCGTTTGTCTCCTTTTTCCACACCATTTCTTTGGGCAAAAACCCCACCAGAGACCACTTGATTCAGGTGGCCCGCTTGTTCAAGAATGACCAGGTGTTGGACAACTTGTCACGCTCCCAGTTGGTGGCCATGGCCAAGTACATGTCGCTTAGACCGTTTGGAACCGACTCCATTTTGCGCTACCAGATCAGACACCGCTTGTTGACCATCATCAAGGATGACAAGGCCATCGACTACGAGGGCGTGGACTCGTTGACCATCCCTGAGTTGCAGACCGCTTGCTCCCAGAGAGGGATCAAAACCACCGACGTTTCTCCTGGCAGGTTGAGAGAAGACTTGGCAACGTGGTTGGACTTGAGGTTGAGACAAAAAATCCCCTCCACCTTGTTGATCTTGTCTTCCACCTACACCTACGGCGACAACTCTCACTCTATCGAGTCGTACTACGATGCATTGTTGGCGGTGTTGTCGTCCATTCCTGACGAGGTGTATAATGTCGCCAAATTGGAATTGTCGGATGACTCCAAGTTGAAGTTGAACATTTTGAAGGAGCAAGACGAATTGATTCAAGAAGAAAACCAAAGAGAAAAGGACACTGTCAACAAGGTCAAGGATGAGATCAAGTTGGACGAATACGAAGACACTGCCACCGAAGGGATGAAGATTGAACAAGATGACCCCAAAGAAGAGTCCAAGGCGTCCGACAAGGACAACCAATCTCAGGGATCTCACGATAAAACTCCGGAATCAAAGTAATTGGGTATTAAAAATATAAAATCTGTGCCATAGATCGAGATTATAGACTCAAAATAAATGAATTACGATGTTCAAAACTCCGTTTGTCTCGTAACCAGTTTATATATGTAATTATATCAAATACTATATGTATGCAGCCATTTCTATCTAATGTTACAAAGTCTATTTGCGTGCACCCTCTAGTTGGTACCGGTAGACCCAAACCCGCCCGCACCTCTCTCCGTTTGCGTCAACTGCTCACTGGTGATTTGCTGGATGTCTGCATTGACGATTCTTTCCAACACCAACTGGGCGATTCTGTCGCCCTGCTTGATTTCAAAATCCCTGCTGCTATGGTTGAACAACACAACCTTGACCTCCCCTCTGTAGTCGGCATCGATGACTCCAGCGCCGGTGGAAATCCCGTGCTTAACGGCCAATCCCGATCTGGGGGCCACTCTTCCGTAGGTTCCCACGGGAACAATCACGGAAATGTCGGTGTCCACCAAACCCTGGCCTTGTGCTGGGATCACCGCGTCTTGGGCAGAGTAAATGTCGTATCCTGCCGCCAACGCAGAACCCTTGGTGGGCAAATTTGCTCTTTCCGAACGCAAGTACACCTGAAGGGCCTCGTCGGACTGCAACTTCTGTTTCTTTAATGCTTGGTCTGCGGTGGTAGTCATTGTTGGCGATAAAGACGTGTTTGCCTTGGGAAAAGAACGTGGTGAAAAGTTGAGACGCGCGTCGCATCGACCCCGGATTTTGTGAGCCCAACTACAAGGTCTAGAACACGCGAAATTTTACAACTACTCTAGGGTCATTGTGGTCATTGTTCGTATAGTAAGCGGAGTGAGAGCTGGCTGATATTTCTGGTGTGGTTATTCCTTGAGCCTTTTGAATTTGCGATCTCCATACAGTACTCCTATGGCGAGATCGTTCTCCATGAACGGGACCACTTTTGCGTAGTCAATGTAGAGTCGATTGTTGAAATATTTGCTCCCGTAGGCCTCGTGGTAGTGGCGGTGCCAGCTGTAATTCGCGTCCATGTCTTGGATCCCTGGTGCTGCGTGGATATAGTCGAGCACGTTGCACCAATTGTAGAAGTTGACCAAGAACTGTCCTGAGACATAGTATCGGGATCGATAGTGGTAGCTTTCACGCTTGGGGGCTGACGTCAATCTCCACTGGTCAAATGCAGTTGCAATCACCCCCCTGCCCAGCGGAGTAGAGTTTGCAAAGAAGTAGTCCATCAAGAACATCATAAACCCCTTGGTTTGCTCCGGAGGGACTTCTGGAACCGACAATATTCGCATCTGTTTGAATCGAAAGTGAGCGGGCAATTGTTCAAGCCTGTTCTCCAACTCCAGCTTGCTCAACTCGCTGTTGTGTTCAATAAAGGACTGGCGATACTGGTCATACGAAGTAAACCAATCCTTGTTCATTACTTCGGCTATGATATCGTCGTAGATGTCTCTCTCAAACGCAAACACCCCGGCGTCGCTTTGTAAAAGCTTGCCATTGACGACTTCCCAACTGTACAAGCCCAGCAATGGGTACGGGTTGGCAAAGTACTCGACAACATGGTTCTTGAGAAAATCGACGATCTGGTACCCCTTCCATATTCGCAAATGATCTGCCTTTACATCGCTGGGATCAAACATTTGTTGTACCCGTTGGGTGGCCACCCGCCATCGGGTATCGAAGGTGGTGTATGTATGGGAAAACTGCTTGATTACCATCCTGCACGAGCCCAATCGCGGTAGACGTTCGCTGTAGTTGTAGCGATGCGTTTGGTCCTTGAATCGCACTAGCATTGTTTCTGTCAGTCGCAAGGCGAGGTTATCGTCGCTCTTACCAAATAACTGTCCTTGGAGGTTCTGGGCCAATGGAGACTTCTGCTCGCCAATGTCCAACGGTTCTGGGACAAAATAGAGGGGAGCTGACGTCGCGTTCGCGGAGTACTGTTTGGCGATGTGTAGGAACGGTCGCACGTTCAATCTCCGCGCGGTAGCACCCAATCCACCCCACTTTATTCGCCTCATCGTCATCACCAATCTGTTGATGTGATGGTCAAATTTGCCTACAATCCATACACAAAAAATTATCGCAATGTCTATCCGTATACCACGCACAATATATTCATGCTCTCGTTGTGTTATATACCTTCTGCTATATACCCCAGGGGTGTAAATGTCTGGTAAAGACGGACCTTGAGCACCGTAGGCACCGAGGCCCCGACATCAATGCTATCGTCAATTGTGTTGGTCTGGTTCAACGACTGTCGCACCACGTAAATCTCTTGTTCGTCTGGGGTATGATCGAGGTTCAACACCGGGCTCTGGTTGTAGATGCATTGGAAAAGGGTCAATTGGACGGCAAGAATGACTAGATCGGAGAGGAGCAACTCCACCAACCCCAATTTCCACACTTTGCTCCAGTACGAGTCGGTGATGGCAATCAGGGGAGTCGACTCGCCTATAAATGCAATCACCCACCATGTGCCATGCTGGAGCTGGTGGAGCCTGCCATCGTTGACCAACGATACTTCCCACGCGCACACAAAGAGTATGTGGTAGATAATAGTCGCCACCGCCTTCCAGTATATTGCCAAGCAGGTGGATCTTCTCATGAACTCGACAACGTTGTGGCGGGCCTCCACATTTTCTTCGTCGGTGTTTTGGTTGATCAACATCCGGATCAACTGTAGAATCGATGCTGATCCGTCTTGCAGCACCAACACCTTGGTTTCTACAAATTGCTGCATCAAAACGTGCAACAATATGGGGATAAGGCTTGCGGAGTGGCAATACTTGATAAACTGGTACCCCGCTAGAACATACACCAACGAGTTGAGCTGGCCTAGGAGGTTATGCTGGTATCTTGTCTTTTGGTTGACGGCATTGGTGGTTTCGAAATTGTCCATATCTTCCTTCTGGAGAAGGGTGGTTGCTGACTGGTACACGGGCGAAGGCGACAGCGAAGGCTCCCCCAGACCAAACGAACCTGGCATTCGGTGGCTCATGATGCTATAACCGTGATTTCATCGATATCTATACACTTAAGCCACCACCTACGCTCGTGGTAAATCTATGTTATCAGTAGCAAAGTCATATGGAGAAAAGAGAAAAAGATTGTGCACAGAACAAACTAGATTCTCAGGGTTATTGATAACGAAAGGTCTATTGTATCCGAGCAGATGGGGTTGTAGACATTACAGGGACGACAATGTCGCGGCCAGGTTCCAATCAAAGTGATTATCAGCATTCTTTACGATATGGATCCTAAATAAACAAACATAGGCGAAGCAGAGCTTCAGAGAATCAAACAAAAATATACACTTTTACCAACCGTCAATTTGACTAAGCAAACAAGGAACCAATGTCAGCAGGCATTTCTTCAATCTGGGTGGAGTAGAACTTTTCAATTTCTCTCATCATACCAACATCTCTGTCGGTGACAAAGTTGATGGCAACACCCTTTCTACCAAAACGACCACCTCTACCAATTCTGTGGATGTAGTTTTCCTTGTTGGCAGGCAAGTCGTAGTTGATAACCAACGACACTTGTTGGACATCGATACCTCTGGCCAACAAATCGGTGGAGATCAAGATTCTCGAAGACCCGGATCTGAATTCCTTCATGATGGTGTCTCTGTCAGCTTGAGGCAAGTCGGCGTGGATGGCGGAAACTGTAAAGTTTTGTTCCTTCAATGCATTTGTCAAGTACTCAACCTTGGATCTGGTGTTACAGAAAATGACGGCTTGGGTGACGGAGATGGAGTCGTACAAGTCGCACAAACAGTCAAATTTGTACTCTTCCAATTCAACATTGATAAAGAATTGCTTGATACCTTCCAAGGTCAATTCATCCTTCTTGACCAAGATTCTCACGGGGTTGTTCATGAACTTGGTGGTGACTTCCAACACATCTTGAGGCATGGTGGCCGACAACAACACAACCTGGGTGGTTTCAGGCAACAAACGGAAAATGTTGTAGATTTGTTCCTTGAAACCAGACGACAACATTTCATCGGCTTCATCCAAGATGAACATCTTGACCTTGTCGGTCTTGAAGTATCTTCTCTCAATCATGTCGTAAACTCTGCCGGGAGTACCAACGACAATTTGCACCCCTGATCTGAAGGCTTCGATATCGTCCGACATCGAGGTACCACCAATAGAAGCGTGAACAGTCACCTTCAAGTACAACCCGATGGAGGTGATGACGTTCTTGATTTGCAAGGCCAATTCTCTGGTTGGGGCCAAAATCAAAGCCTGGGTGGACTTTTCATTCTCATCGATTCTTTGCAATGCGGAAATGGTGAAGGTGGCGGTCTTACCGGTACCGGATTGGGCCTGGGCCAAGACATCTCTACCTTCTGTGATGGGCAAGATGGCTCTCTGTTGAATGGCAGAAGGACTTTCGTAACCGTAACCAAAAATACCACGGACGATATTGGGCTTCAAGTTTAAGTCATCAAACTTGTAAACGACATTGTCGTAGTTGGTTTCAATCAAACCGGAATCAATTTCAGTAATACCTTCGGAAGCCATGGTCAACGATTCTGACGATGCTAATTATCTCGATTAATAGTGATGACTAACGCAATCAGCAGTGGGGGAGAAAAGGAATCCGACATTTTTCACCTGTGGAAAATTGAATCAAATTTTTTTATTCTGTAATGGGCATGGATTTGTGTAACGTTCTCCTACAAAGGGCGGCCGGGTAACGCACACTCCACGTGACCGGGTCCGTCACGATGGCGGTTTTGCAGCCTCCTGGCGCCAGTGGGTTGGGGTTGCGACGGCAGCAGGCAGCGACAAGCAGTAATCGGCACAGGAAGTCGACTCATATCGATAGCGTACTGCTCGTAGGCTGCTAGTAGGTTGTTAGCATGCTGTTAGTATGGTTCTAGTATTGGGTATACGATACTTCTACATGTAGTTGTGAGTGTCGGTAAAGTATGATACGTTTCACTGCTGCGACAGCCGCAGGGCTGGCTTGTACATCGAGCGAGAACACGATAGAAGCCAAATGCTGTCATCACCGTAAAGATTGCATGATGCCGTTCCAGAGACTGCAATCTAATTATCACTAAATCACTCAAGGGGTGGTCTTCGAGAACGCATGACGGTCATCCTTGGGCAAGCACGACTTCTAGTGAGGCAAATTGCCACCAGGTTCATCAGGCGACATGATAGCGCCAGATGCAAGCACACTGTTGCCTGAGGGTGGTTTATTGCTTCTGTAGTTTGTCCCGATTTCGTAGCCACAAAATCGGTTCTCCGCTATTGTCGTCAGCAGACATCCTTTGGCATCCGTTTTGCCCAAATTCTACACACTCTGCTTATTGTGTGCATATATTAAATGGTCTATTATCATGTATTTTTGCATTAAACTTTAGGTAATTACAAGCTAAAAACAACAAATACAACAAAAACAATGCAGAATTGAAACCTCGATAACAAAACGTAGCTTTTAGTAAAAATGCAAAAACATCCTTCAGTAATCAAACACTCTTTCCGCCTTTACTGAGTCGCGGAACTCCCAGGGGAAAAGTTTTGGGACTTGATACTCTTCTTCCTCCTCAAAATCTATAATCTCATCTTCGTTTGGCACATGCTCTGGCACATCTTCTATTACTGTTTCATCCACACTAGGCGGTTCTTCATGCTCCGCACCTGGTGAAACATCCGGCTCTTCGGTAGGAGTTTCTTCCTCTTCACTGGATTTCGCCAATTGCTGCAATAAATGATTGGGGAAATAGTCATTGGATTCATCAAATACCCGCTCGGGTTGAACATAGTGATAGCCATACTTCTCAGGAACTTCGTTTTCCGGTTTTCTATATGATTCTTGTTGTTCCGGTGCTTGTTCCCCGTATTGTCGCTCGCGGTGCTCAGTCTCTTCATTTAGCTGCGGAACTTCGCTCGCCTCGGCCTCATGGTGTGGGAATGGCTCGTGCTGCGGCTGCGGCTGATCCCATTCGTTGACAAACGATCTCATCTCTTCCTCGAAATGCGTGGGTGGCGGCAGCGCTTGAGCAGACTCTGGTTCCTGCTGTGGCTCCTCTATATGAACTGGAGGCGGTTCTCTGGTTGGATCCCACATGGCGTCCCTGCTTGGCTTGATATTATCTTCAAAGTGGACATAATTGGCAGGATCCAATAACGACGAGGGATTTGAAGTGTCGATTGGCTCGGCTTCAGGCTGGGGTTGAGGTTCCGGTTCCGGAGCCGGTTGCTGTTTCTGTTCATGGGTGACATTTTCGGGCTCGGCATGATATGAATCGTGGTCCTGAGAATATGCCTGCTCATACTGCGGTTGATAGGTTGGCGAAGAGTACACCACCTCATGGATCGACTTTTCGCCGTACTTTTCAATCCAAATGTTCCACCAGTCACGATGGATCCCGCTCACCGAAGAGCTCAGCTTCCAGGGCTTGTAGGGACCGATGAAATGAACCACCTTGACCTGGGTGGTTGAATAGTTGATGTAACTTATTGCTGTGGAGTGATATCTGTTTAAGGTATCGTAGGTGGTCTTGAGCACTTGCTCATCGTGTTGGTCTTGCTCGCTGCCTTCTTCAGGAATAATGCCGCTACCGGGCCGCTGAGAAGGATAATCTGGAGAGGTGGAGAAGTATTTATAGGCCGGCAAGTACTCGTACTGGGCGGTGGGAGTAACATTGTACAAAAATGGGATCTTTATCCAGTTGGAGTCAACGGACGTATCCACATCTTCGACATTGGTGGTTGATTGCAACAACGATTGCACCCAATCAGGCTGGGTGTTGAAATATTGGTTCAACAACCCCTGGTCGGCGCCGTCAAACGACACGTTGGGGTTGATGGCGGACTCCTGCACGAGAGCGGCCAACTTGGAGTAGTCATCCAAATTGGGCTTGAGAACAAACACCCCTGAATTGAAAATGTCAGGAAACCCGCTGTCCGGGGCGGCCAATATCTTGTACTTGGGAAAGTCTAACCGAAGTAAGTCGAGAACCGATCCCTGGTTGCCCAAGGGGACAATTGGCAAGGTATCGGAGTCCAAATACAACACTTTGTCGTACTTGATCAAAGACCAGAGGTTTATTTTCGTGAATGTCTTGTTCAACTCGGGCCGTTTCAAGTCGTTGTGCAACTTGTCAACGAGGGAGGACTCCAATGGGTCCACGTCCACGAGTTCATGGTACAACTCCAGCAACAACCGCAATTGGCTGGCGGTGAAGTTCTTTTTGTCGATCAATACCCCCAACTTGACATCTTGGGGGTGGGCGGCGAGCAATTTGCGGAGGGTGATGCCCAATACCAAAGCCCCCGCAAGATAATTTGTATTGTACAAAAGAGTGAAGACGGCGTTTGTCATTGCAAAGGCACGGTGCAGAGAGGATGCAAATCAAGGAAGAAAGGCCAGTGGTTGCAATGGGGCTATGCCCATCAAGAAAGGATGCAAACGGGACGGCGACAAAATAGACAATGGCCGGCAGCTGGGACCCCGACGCCAGATGGTTGACCAAGTGAGGAGAAAAAGCTTGTATGCAACCCACGACCACGGTGAGGACAGAGGGAAGACGAAAAGGGTCGGCAGCAAGCAAAAGAAACACCACGAAGAACCCAGTCTTTAAAAACTACAAACTGGCTCCGTCGCCGTCCGTCAGGTGGTAGTGGCCACTATATATAGCGACCAAGGCATACCGGATACAAAATGTGGTTGTTTAATTAATTGTTGGCTCCGAGAAATCCCAAACAATACACATAATGCACAGAAAATAATGTCCTAAAAAATACCGGCCAATTATGGCCAAAGTCAAATTAGAGTTGATAAAATTAGCTGAGACGGTGGGTGGGAGATGGCAACCATCCACCGTAGGGGAAGGATATTTTTTCCGGCGAAAATAGACGTTTTAGGGGTTTTAGGGGGCAAAAATATTGCGGCACCACCACCAGAACAGCCAGCCATTGCCAGCCATGGGCCGTCCATGGTAGGCGGGACCCCAGGACCCCCGTCGGCACCACGGGATCAAGGCCCCGAAACCACCTGGTGGTGGATGCAACATCCAATGGCTGTATTGGGTAATTTGTTTTTATTATTCCCACAGGCGGCATTGTGCAATCGAAAATATTACTCTCCTTACACATGGGGAACAATGTCACCTTATGCTTCCCGCACTCAGATGGTTGATACAAATCCCAGACATTCACGAGACGTTGCGGTTTGTCTCGTTTGTCCCGTTGGGATATCTCCGCTACCGGATTAGTCGAGCGTCGCACACCGCCTGCACGGCCGTTTCTTGGTGATGCTGGCTTGTATATCCGCTGCTCCTGGGCTCCTCTTTTTCCTTCATCTTTCCTCTTTGGGGCAATGTGGTTACACATTTGCTTTCCAGATGCGGCTATCGCGGGCACACCGTGAACAAACATTATCTTCGTTTCCAGTACACAACCCCAACCCCAACCCCATCAGTCTACATACTTCATATTACTAATAATGGCATTAAATATACACGCATGAAATTAAATTATATAAATGTTACTATTATCCCTTTTAATTAAACCACATGCATATTCTTAACGAGAGTACGACCAGACGTTCTTCAACAAACCATCTTGTTGAGCCAATCTGTTCAATGAGTCGTCAGCTTCACCTCTACCTCTGATGTATCCGGACAAAGCATAGGTGACGTTGGAACCAGCAATGGCTCTTCCTTCTTCGTCAACATTGGCAATGTTGATTTGGACAGATGCATGGTCCTTGGCCTTAATGATTCTGTTGGTAGCAGAACATTTTCTTGGAACGTATAATTCAACCTGAGTTTGTTAGTATTGTTCTATCAAGGAGCGTGTTTGATATTTAATGCAGTTTGAGACTGGTTTAGCTTGATCTTCTGTATTTGACTGACTTTGACACGTACTGTCGGGACTGAATTCTGATTTAGCTTCCTACAACTAAATTGCTTAAGGAACTTTACAACGACTCTTGCAACACTCTTGTATCGACCCACTGAGGGAACATTTTACTTGACTGGATATCGCTTTTCAAACTGATGGCATGGGATCGCCATATCTATTTTTGACTGTTCGTCGCCATTTCAAATCCTCTCGTTCATTATCCACTCAACAATATCAAACATCCACACTCTCACAATCAACGGCTTAACATACTAATTGACCCTTATCGTTTTCCATCTTGGTATATGTCTATTGTATGATGTTGTATCAGAAGCTGACAGTAATCCGATTTCGTTTTTTCTATAAAATTTTCACTGAGTGGGAAAGTTTTGATGGCAGCCTTTGTGCAGGACCAACTTTGCCATAGTTAAGCGCGCGATAGTACCATTCTATTTTTGTGCAACGTAAGGTGTGCAACCCTCAAAATAGGGTTGATGCCCTACAACACGTGACATGTAATCAATAATGATTACTTGCTATAAGCGCAAGGTATATGCTACTTATTTTAATGCTAATACTGCAACACTCTCAACGTGATGCGTTTGAGGAAAGAAATCAAACCCCTTGATACTCTCGACCCGGTAATCCTTCCCGTTGTCTGTGTGGTTAATGAACCATTCAATGTCTCTCGCTTGGGAGTGCACATTACAACTGATGTAGACTATCTTAGCAGGATGATATTGGCTCAATTGATTCAAAAACACTTCGTCACAGCCTTTTCTGGGCGGATCCAATATCACTGACGTGCGGTGATTGGGGGTGTCTATACTGGCAAATATCTCTTCCGCCTTCCCCACAATGAAGTTTGCGTTTTCTATCTTGTTGATCTCTGCGTTGCGTTTGGCAAACTTGACAGAATCTGCCGACACCTCCACTCCAATGACTTTCGAAACTCCGGTGGAGCATGTAATTGAAAACAATCCTGAGCCACAGTAAGCATCGACCAAGTAATTGGGTTCTTCTGGTTGTGAGTTGGGTATACTCAAGTTTGACTTGACGTAGTCAGTAACGATAGGCAAGATGGAGTTGTTATTCTGAAAGAATTCGCCGGCGCTAAATTCAAAGGTGTATCCACTAACAAACTCTTTGACTATTTGCCTGGACTGGGTGACACACGTTTTGACCAACCGTGTTCCGTCATTCAATTCAACTTCCAACGACGATACGTTCCCCGTGCTGTCGGTTGAACCATCACCTAATTCAACTTTAGTTGCAGAGGTAGCAACCTTGGTATCTTCTCTAAGCAAGATTGTGGCTCCCTTTTTGTACTTTTTAAAATCATTTTCAAATCTCGCCCTCTCATTCTTAATCCCCTGGTTCACTATTTCTGTTCCGATTGAACATTCTTCAATATCCATGATTGATCCATCGGGTCCAAAATCACTTTTTCTCCAGGTTGGACGACCCTTGGCAGCAAAACCAAGATTGGGTCTGGTTTCCAATTGTCCTTTCCAGGGAACGTTAAAGTGGGGCGTCAACTTGGTACGATAGTTATATTTCAACGGACTTGCCTGGGTCTTTCCCACTTCAGGAAGCAATCCTCCCTTTCCTAGCACAGGAGCAAAATATTTGTATGCATTGGCTATCGTTTGCCTTTTGAATTCCAACTGTTGCTCGTATTCAAAGTTTTGGAATTGACATCCAGAACACTTTCCAAAATATCTGCATTCTGGCAATGAATCGTTTCTCAAAGTTGAGTCATTTTCAACTTTGATTAGATCTGATTCAGCATAATGAGGATGTGATTTGAATATCTTTATTGTCACCTCATCCCCGGGAATTCCAAAAGGAACAATCACCACTTGCTTTTTCTTCGTGGCATCGGGATGATCAACCATTGCAATGCCATCCCCGTTGGATATCAACCGTTGAATCTTGACATGAGATACCATACGATGATACTGACTTTCAACCTCAACATCATTCAATATCGACTTCATGTCATTTGATATTTCATCTCTGGAAAGACCATTCTCGGCCAAGAGCTCATCGATTTCAAATTGAAGAACTCCCAAGGGTGCAGTTGGGTCCACGTCTTTGGCTTTGTACTTTCTCTTGTTTATTTTCTTATGAGTCTTGGAAATATGCTGTTTCTTGACATTGCTTGAAGCATCATCACTGATGGATCGCTTTTTGTCTTCCACTGGAGTCATACTGGATGTATTGAAATCTAGCTGTACAGTAGTTATACAAAGCTGAAGCCTAGTTGATGGTTATTCTGACCCACTTATATCTGAAAGTGAGACAAGAACTCAATGAGCCGTGGCAATAATTATACAATATAGTTTACACCGTTAGTTTAAGAGTGCTGCTGAGTACCCACGACCATTATGGGATGAGCATCTTATCAGAACCAAACAAAAATCAAACTTTTCCCCATTGGGAAATAATAGCACGTGACACGATATCAGCACATTTTCATCATCTTGATTTGCTGCAAAATCTATGGGTAGTCGATTTTGGTGCAATTCATTTTGTAACCTTTTGGGAATATGTAAATATTAGTTGTTTTGTAAATAGCAGTCGATTAATAATTCATCTTTTAGGGATTTAATTAGCATTTCAGTTAGTCATTATATTTGTTAGGCATGTTCGCACATAGCCACAGTAGCGGTTTCCGTCTAATCGAGCCGTTGCTTTCGTAACTTCGAAAATCTTCCAACTCTTGAATTACCTGTTCTTCACGATAGCCTTTCGTTCTTCCACCTTCAATTGCATCGTAAATTTTCTTTCTTCGTAGAAAAGTACGCGATTCGGTCTCGTTTCTCCATTTTGTACCGTACTTACTTTCCAACAATTTCAATGGTGGCTTGTCATTGAGCCCATACTCATACTCTTTCCAGATATCCAGTATCGTTTTGAGTGACCTTTCCAATCTATATTTGGGAATATCCAATGCCAATGAAACACCGCCTTTCACTGGATTCTGGGGTGCCGGAGGACTATGTTCTACTCCATCAAGAGTATGCTTTCGCTTTTTGATTGCTTTTTCGGTTGGCGAACTTGTTCCGTTTGTGGATGAGGCTGGTGGTTCTTGGTCAGCAACCGACCTTTGCTGAGACGCCTGGTCCAGTACAGCAGCAGCAGGAGTTGTACTTGGAGCTAGTTCTTCAAATTTGCGATCAATTTCGTCATCCTCAAAGAATGAGGGTCGGATATGAGGTTGCTGGCGCAATGTGGATGTCAAGATCGTGCCGTTATCACTAGATCGAGGCAAAACTCGAATAAACTGAGTAGCGGAGCTTGTTGCAGCAGGAATAGCACTGGGCTTTGGATTGTGCCCACTACTGGGATCTTCTGAAGCCAATAAATTTGGCAAAGGTAGAATGTACTGGTTGGATATAGGGGCATGTGCTTGTTGTGTTTGCTGTTGTGGCTGGGGATTTTGATGTCCGTCTTGAGCTTGCTGTAGTTGATTCAAGGTAGTTTGTTCATGCTGCTGCTGTTCTTGCTGTTGTTGTTGTTGCTGATGTTGTTGCTGTTGCTGCTGCTGCTGCTGTTGTTGTTGTTGTTGTTGTTGCTGTTGTTGTTGCTGCTGCTGCTGACCTTTTGGTAGTTGCATTTTTTTGCTTGACCTCCTTCTCTTTTTCTTTATCTTGTTGTTCACCTCCAATTGGTCATTGAAGTTTGGTGATAATCCATTTTCTCCAGTGGATGGTACATTTATATTTCTAGTTCCATTTCCATTTGTTTGCCTTGTTGAAGAAAATGAGTTTAAATCAAAATTAAACCGATTCGGTATGTACGGGGAGGTGGGATTTGAATTGGGGGCAGGGGATCTTAAAGTAAGCGCTTTTGTTATGTTTGAACCAACATCGTCCTCAAAATTCTGAGTGGTTGGTTGGGTTGTATTTGTGTTTGCGGAATTACTCTGGGAGGAGGCAGAATTTCTGATGGATGACTGGGCTATACTGAGATGATGCTGTGATTGTAATTGAGGATGATGTATCTGCTGTGGTTGTAGTGGAGGCTGCAAGTGTCGTATTTGTAGTGACACGTTTGTTTCTTGAGATATTTCATCAATCTCCTTGCCCAATTTCTGGACGTGCTTGGAAAATGACTCGATGATTTTAGCTTGATTCTTGTATATATTAGCAAAAACGGGGCTGTCGGGGTTGTTTTGACTTACAATTAGCACCTGTTGTGCCAAATCATTAAGATGTTGCTTGGTGGATTCTAATGATTCGTGTATGTAATTGACCCTCATGTTCATTTCGGCAAACTTTTCGTTGGTAACATTCTGGAAACTGTTGAACATTCCATTTAGTTGGTGGAGCTGGGAATATATGTCATTGATGGTGTGTGTGGAGGTGGTAGTGCCTGCATTGCTGTTGGTGGAGGTGCTGGCGGTGTTTGTGGCATTGGTATTGGAGGAGTTTGCGGGGTTGGAGTCATTGTTGGAGGAGTTATAGTACATGGATTGGCTGGGCTGGGTGGTGCTGTAGTTATCGTTCATGGCTTCTTACTGGCAATGGCTGTAGGCAACGAGTATGGTTGGTGACGATTAGGGGATATACCCTGAACTGCGACAACCACCTCTGTTGCTATGACACAGCAAGGAATACGGCTCGTTGAGACGGACGGCAACACGAACGGTGCAGATGGAAGCTAACGGTGGCAATTGCGAATAGATGGCCTCTAAATGGGTTGTGTTCTGGCTCCCCGCCTGATGCGATCCACACTGGGTATTTGTTTTTTGGTACCCTCGTATTTGACCTTTGTTTATTTTTGGGGTTGCAAGCACGCTGGCATTCTCCACATCCAACCTTACACGAATGTAGATCGTATGTATATAAGAAATGGATGAGAGGGTTTGGTGGAAGAGAAGGCTTACTTTTGTCACCGCAAGTGTGGGCTAAGGGGTTTGGAACGGGGTGGAATATCGCAGTGCAGGTACCAAACAGTTTGGAGTATGTATAGAGAAAAGTGCAGATATTGGAGAAGTATGCAGTGCTGCTTGAAGTATGCAGTGCAACTTCAAGTGTACAAAGACAGGGACAGGATCAACGATTTCGAGCACGTGCTGCGGATCAAATAGGACTCAACGATAGAGATTGTGATGGCATAGAGCTGGGGGAGAGGCGGGAAACTGCGGTGATAGGATCGACCTGTTATCGTGAACAGAACGAGTGCCGATTTTCATTAGGTGTTTGGGAATGTTTAGGCATTGTACAAATAGCCTCTGGTCGTTCGATGTTGCAGTGCCACGTTGTTGTGATACGATGTGGGGTGGGTGCACTGCGTGCGAGCACTACATGCAATTAGAGCCATTGACACTATGGTTGTTGATTACATCATTACTCATTTATGTAAAGTGCACAAACAGAGGATACGGGCTTAGGTTGTAGAGGGCAAAGGTTGCGCAATCACAGGTAAGAAGTGCGAGGGAGGATAAGGCTACTATATTGGCTGCAAGTTTTTGTTGCAACGTTGCACTCGTTTTGTGGACTATGGATTGCAAAGGAAGATTGACACACAGATAGTCTTGATTGGGTAGAAAGCGCCACTGCGAAAAGTAGAACTTGCAAAGCTTATATCCGGTTTGCTACTGGGAACACCAGAGTCACATGAATTAGTGTAACTACGAGAAGAGCAAGCCTCGTCATGGGAACAGGTGATGCACAGCCGTGTGCATGTGAGTCATGGTCACGTGACTTTTGTTATCTCGTCAGACCCTTGTTCCTACATTGTCAGTTATAGCTTCAATCTTACGTATTCTCGTCATTGTTTGCACTATATTCCTAAACAGTGGATAGCCCCCGTGAATCCCCACACACTGACAGTGCTGACACCGGCGTATATTATGACTCTGCCAATGATCTCGACATCGTACCTGGGTTTGAACACCCCGCTTACCGACTTGCTGTCGACGCTGTTCTGCACAAGTGGCTCCAGCGGATGTGTTTTTTTGTTGTAGTCGAGCATCTCGTAGTAGTCGATGTCGTCGGCGGGCCCCACTTCATCAACCTTGTTGTGGTCGGTGACGCCCTTGATGAAGGTGTTAAGGTCACCAATGCGAGTGTTGTCGTTGGATATGGATGCCGATCTGATGTTGCGTATCGACGAGTCGGTGTGGGCGGTGCTGATGTAGTTTCTCCGGGGCAAGTATACCCCCACCACTTTGTAGATTGGCGGCAAGATGGTGAAGATCACGGGCTTGGACACCGCCTTCCACACCACCACGAGGACCACACCAACGACAAACCGCAACCCCGTTATCAACCACCCCAGATCGTTTATTGCAAATGGGATCATGAACGGGTCCAGACGGGAGTCCTCCAAAAAGTACTTTGTGTGGAACGCCACCAAGTGGGACAAGTCCAAGCCAATGAGCACACCAATAAACGCCACTGAGTCGTCAAAGCAGGGACAGTCGTCGATGGGTTCGGAGTGAATGTGGATCAACCATATAAACAAGGCAACGATGAAGGCTGCGCACACCGGAGCGGGCAAGCCATTGTCAAAGAGAAGGCGGTCCCACGCCGACCCCCAAAAGTGGCGAAACACAAACAACGCCAGTCCCACCGTGGACCCCACGGCGAGATCCAAGAATCCGTGCATGCCACAGTACAATCGGCCAAACATCAATGAAAAGTAGTACACGGCGAGGGCGCCTGCCAACACCCAGAACCGGAGGGGCGACAAGTCGAGGGCCACGAGGCGCGACAACAACACCAAGGTGACGGCGGTGGCGTTGGCGGAGTGGGACGACGGGAACCCGTACTCCTGGGTGGTGTAGGAGCTCATGGTGATGCGGTGCAACGGCGGGGACCGCGGGCGGGGAAGGCAGAAGAAGTCCTTGAGGAACCCCGTGCAGTAGATGCCCAACCCCAACACGTACACCAAGTCGCGGGCGAGCATGCTGGCGCCAAACCAGATGGGCGGCGGCAACATGAGCACGTAGAAGGTGTGGCTGGCGAGGTTGGCGGTCCAGGCAAAGTAGAAGTCGAGCACGGGGTGCCGCAACCGCGCCTGCAACCGCGCCAAGTGGGCGGTCTCGCTTCTGATGTACGGCAACAACCACGTGCGCAACTTGTAGCGGTACGGCGACAACCGCGCCTGGTAGTGGTCGTTGGGCTGGTTGCCGGCGTCGCCGGTGTGGTCGGACACCTGGGGCGACAACTGCGGGTCAGCCCCGGCGGTTGCTGGCGGGGGACGGCGACGGGTCGCGGTGGAGGAGGCGTTGCGGTTCACGGACATGGCGCAGCGGAACGGCGGCGTGGTGGGCGAGGGCCAAAGGAAGGACGGAGACGGGAGGACGGGGCGCGCGATGGAGGCTCTCACGACACGAGACCGGGATGCACGACGCTGGTGGTGGCAGCTGGATGGTTGCAGGCACAATGGCCCGGTTGGTTTCGAGTGGAAAAACAGTGCGACCTAACTGGGTTATCTCCGGCGGTTAACTCCGGGGAGCCGTTTGGCGATGGGTTGCGATGGGACGCGATGACGATTGTGACGGTTGGGGCTGGTGCGGTGATGGGGGTGGGGGAAAAGAGAAATTATGAAGGGTTGTTGGGGGTGTAGTGGTTGTATGGGTGTAGGGATGTAGGGATGTAGGGATGTAGGGGTGTAGGGGGTGTAGGGGGTGTCAAGATAATATGGGGTGTACTTAATGTGGGATGAAGAATTTGTTAGAGTGTGTGAAGATAATGTGGCATTGTGGGGGTATTGAGGGGTAGAAGATACTGAAAAAGGATCCAGGGGGTATCAGGGGGGAAAGAGGTTGATCTATAGTTGTGTGGGGTACTGGACCCAAGAAACCAAAAGGGTTGGGTTGCGAGTTTTCAGGGTTGGTATTTGCAGCCAAATGTGCTGAGGGGTTTTGTGGCTAAGTGACCATACGTGATCAGACGATCATCGCTCATGGGTTGCTATGTGCTTATGGGTTGTTGTGCGTTTACGGTTGCCTTCAAGCGTGTTGATGGGATCTGCAATGGAGAGTTCTGTGATGTTGGGCTCTATTCTGGTTCTGTAGCGGTGTATATTAGTCGTTGAGCGATCATATAACGCGTTTATAGATAAGGCCTATCACACGTCTATGAACCGTCAAGTTCTACATTTGCAGTGTTATGGGATCTGTAACAGTATTCACGAGTAGTTGAACGATCGCATATCTGTAAACGGTCTTATTACGGCACATAGGTCTATACATTTACGAGCATGGGTCTTTGCAATCGACTACGGTCGCTCCTAGAGTACACCCCCAATATGCGTCAACGTTCCCAGTATAACATGCTGATGCATGGAGCTTCTGCCTCACTGATACCTATCCCCTACAATTCCTGTTAACATGCTACATATTTGGATCGGATTCTCGACATCTCGACCATGTCCCCCTGCAACTCTCCTGTAACGTGTCTTTCCCTATATTGTGGCCTCAACCGGCCCGTGTCTATCTATAAAATGATGCACTTCTTCTTGCGATTCCTCTTCTCCCGGGTAAAAGCAAACTCGTCGTCGTTATACGGCGACGAGGGGGGCTTTCTGGACCCAAATTCCCCATAGGGGTTGGCAGTATATGTGTCTTCTGTCAACGGCTGGTCCAACAAAATTGTGGAATCGTACGAGGTATTCTTCAAGTGACCCCGCTTGTGGGAGTTGGTGGACTGGTTCCGTGTATGGCCACCAGACCCTCGGCTGTTTCCCCCTCCCCCAAGCACCTTGGACAACCGATTTCGCGACGTCTTGTCGTACTGCTCCTGCAACTCGTGCTGCTTCTGGAAATGGTTTAATGCAAAGTTGAACACGGTGTTGACGTTGAACATGGTCTTGGCCGAACACTGGAGGTAGCCAATGGCGTTGATTTCGGTGGCCAACTGGATGGGCACGTCGGCATCAATGTCGCAGTCCAAATCACTCTTGGTGCCCACCAAAATCACAGGGATCCCGGGACAAAAGTGGCTCACCTCGGGAAACCACATCTCCTTGACGTTCTGGAGCGATACAACATTGTCGAGGGCAAAGCACACAAGAATAATGTCGGCCTCGGGGTAACTCAACGGCCGCAACCGGTCATATTCCTCCTGGCCGGCAGTATCCCACAACGCCAATTCCACCGACTTGCCCCCGGGACCCACCACGGTGGTGACGTAGTTCTCAAACACCGTGGGCACGTATATTTTGGGAAACTTTTGCTGGGCATAACTCACCAAAAGACAGGTCTTGCCGCACCCTCCGTCCCCCACCACCACCAACTTCATGTTATAGGTGGTATTCTTCATGAACTGGGACTGGATCTGGTAGTTGGGCACCACCGGGTCGTCGTCGATGATCACCTTGGGCGAGTTGAATTTTTGGTACATCTCCTTGCGCTGCTGCTCAAGCATGGACTGCTGCTTGGCGGTCTCATAGGGATTGAATGTGGGCTCGGGCGGGGGTTGCGGCGACCGTCCCAAAATCGAAAGTCGCTTGGACGCTTTAGGGGTGGACATTTCCGACCTAGAATTTATTTACAGCCCCGATCGGCCTGGCTATGGCAATGTGGTGGGGACTTCCCTGGCAAGCACCCGCAGATGGACCTGATTTTTCCTGGATCGGCAACTAGGCACAATGACAGGAAAACAATGGTGGATGGTGCGGACCGGTGCGAATCGATGAGGCACAAGCGGAACACTGATCCTGTAGGAGTGGCGGGGAAGAATAAAGTTAGAGAAATAGATAAATAGCAACCGGCGGTGGCTGGTGTGCATGAAATTGCCCCTATCTCGTGTACCTGAGACCGCCTGCTTCTAAATATAATCCAATGTTTTGATTTCCACCAGCCATCATGGCGTGGGTGCGGGGTTTACGTAAGTGCTTATATAATAGGGCTGGCTTAGGAACCATGGCCGTTCGAGGCCGGATGCTCTGGCCACCGGGGTCAATGTTGGTCCTGTGTTGCCTCCACCGGGCCCATGGCAGGACCCCCTTGCGGTGCGACCGCGAGCCGAATTTCGTTGCGAACTTTTGTCGTCCCGAGACCGTACCGGGGATCGTCTCGCTATCACCACGAGGCGCTGGCGCCATCACTAGTGGCGGAAAATATCGCCTACAGCACCGTTGCCATTGTTTACGGCCACTAGATCCACCTATAATGCCCGGGGGCGTGGTTACGAGTCCCGCTCCCCTGCGGGCACCTTCTTGTGTCACGGCAGCAACCGCCGCCCCAGAACCATCGGCATTTTGTCCCTCTGTGCGGTGCAACCTCTCTCCGAGAAAAAATCCGTCCCACCGGGTTCAACACTGGGGCCCCCGCCCCAATTGTCGCGGTGAGTGGGGCAGATTACGGGGCCACTGGAGCAACCAAAATTGAGTTCCGGACGGCACATTGGCCGCACGCCTTCTGGGAGGGCAATCGCAGTCGTTTTTGGCCATTTTCTCTCGCTAGGTCGTTGCGAATTCCCGCCCTAAAAACCACCACAATCGCTCCCGGGAAAATTTTCAACTTTCGCGGTACAACCATTCACAGCCTTTTTCTGTTTTCCCCACCCACCACCACCGCATCCTTATATATTCGTCGCCACTCCTCAGTCCATGAGTTTCTCCAAGAACATCTACGAGCTCGTGGCGGTGTCCGGCTCCTTGTCGCGGGTTCTCGCAGGATCTTGGACCGCACTTGAGCGCGATGGCCACCACTGGCTCCGGTACGGGGCCTGGACCCACCCCGTGCGCCAGTGCGACCCATCCAGAGAAATGTGGACAGAGGTCCAGGCGAAGGCCCAGTGGCAGCGAAATGACTCTGCGTCCGCACCGCCGCCAGCAACCGGAGCTCCTGCCCCTCCGCCCCCAGGACCCACTCCATTTGCAGCCTCCATGCAAAAACGGCCATATTCGACAAAATCATATGCACCGGGCGACGACCTCGAAGATCCCCATGCCGACACCACCCCCGTTGTAATTGGCGAAAAGGCCAAGCCCAAGGGGTTCCAGATGTCGCAGAGCGAGGTGCCCAGCACCCGTTTGGCCCGCATCTTCCACTACGGGTCGTTGGCGGCGGGGATGGGCCTCAGCGCCGCCCAGCAGGGACTCAAGCACTACGCCTCGGGAAACACCGAGGCCCTCACCATGAAGTCGCTCTTGCTCTCGCCAGCCAACATCGAGCGCATGGCCAAGAAGTTCTCGCGCATGCGGGGCGCGGCGTTGAAGATTGGCCAGATGTTGTCGTTCCAGGACTCGAGCATCTTGCCCAAGGAAATCCAGGCCATCTTGATGCGGGTGCAGAACTCCGCCCACTACATGCCCCCGGCCCAGCTCGAAAGAGTGATGGTGGCCGACTTGGGCACCAACTGGCGCGAACGCTTGTTCACCTCCTTTGATGACATCCCCATGGCCGCCGCCAGTATTGGCCAGGTGCATACCGCCGTCACCGACGATCTCACTCCGGTAGTGGTCAAGGTGCAGTACCCCGGCGTGGTGGACTCCATCGACTCCGACTTGAGCAACTTGTTGATGCTCTTGACGGCGTCCACGTTGTTGCCGGCAGGGTTGTTTTTGGACAAGACCATTGCCAATGCCCGTGTGGAGTTGAAGTGGGAGTGTGACTACATCAGAGAGGCCCAGAACTTGATCAGGTTCAGAGAGATTTTGCAAGACGACCCCGTGTTTGAAGTGCCGCGGGTGTTCCATCTGTTGTGCGGGGAGCATGTGCTCACGATGGAGAGAATGAGAGGTGTGGAAATCGTCAAGGGTGACTGGGACCAGGACACCAAGGATTGGATCGCCACCAACATCATGAGACTTTGCCTTTTGGAAATCAAAAAGTTCAAGTTTATGCAGACCGACCCCAACTGGGCCAACTTTTTGTACAACGAGTCCACGGGCAAGATTGAGCTCTTGGACTTTGGAGCTGCCCGCGACTTCAGCGACGACTTCATCACCAAGTATGTCAACATCTTGCGTGCAGCCGTCAAGAAGGACCGTGCCCAGGTGGAGGTGATTTCGCGCGAGTTGGGGTACTTGACGGGGTTGGAGTCACCGCAGATGATTAGAGCCCACGTCGACTCGGTGATGTGCTTGGGAGAGGCCTTTTCTCCAGTGGACAACAACGCCAAGCCATTCAACTTCAAGCAGCAAACCATCACCGACAGGGTCAGAGGCAATGTTGGGCTCATGTTGAATGAGAGGTTGACCCCACCCCCAGAAGAAACTTACTCGTTGCACAGAAAGTTGAGCGGGGTGTTTTTGTTGTGTGCTCGCTTGAATGCTACCGTGCCTTGTGAGCAATTGTTCCGGGATATTATTGGCTACGAGTAAGCGGACACGTGCTTTGTTCTACTACGAAATTGTCGATGGATATCGATCATCGTCCGCAAACTGGTGATGCACTCTTGCAAACTCCTATACAATACAGTAACAAGCCAAAGAGCACACCAAATACAAAACTAGAGACACAACCGTTGCCAAGTCATCGAGAATGACTGAAAATGCCCCCCAATTTATGCAACCACCCAAATAACCAACCGCAATATGAACCATCAATCAATCAACCCAACCACCCAATCATCCACCTTTAGTCACCATCCACAGCGTTAGTCTGTATCTCACCATCCTGTCTAAATGTAACGATTTACGCCTGTTTATAGAAATGACCGTTAATATCAACAATATGTATTGTTAACACTTTGAGTGTACTGTAAATTGTATACCGGACGAATAACTACCACAGTTGTAGCCAACCATTACAACGGTGCGAGTGTCAATCGCGACAAACGGAACCAGTTTTGGCGATGAACGGCGAAAGCAGTGTCGACGAGTCCGTCCTGCACAAACAACGGGCCTGTCGTGATGACGATGACGTCAGCAAAGAGCCCCTTGACGTTGACACCTCCATCACCGCTTTCGAAGGTTATGAGTTCCAGGTCCGACTAGACGAGTCCACCCCGCGACATCTCTTGGACAGAAAGAACTCGGTGATTCTTGCGTCCACGGGCGAACGTGTCCACCGCGACATCACCTTCACCCTGTCTGATCTCGCCAATGCTCCCCTTGTGGCTGCAACGTCGTCCTCACCACCGGTGGTGGGACGCCAGGGACTAGCGGCCAAATGGCGTAGTTTGCTTCAGAACCAGGTGTTGCGCAGTGTGCTCAAGTGCTCAATTGCCTATTTGGTGGCGTCCTTGGGGGTGTACTACGGCCCCTTTGACGACTTTCTAGGCACCACCGACTCTAAGCATGTCATAGCCACGGTGGCGGTGTATTTTCACCCCACCAGATCTAAGGGCTCCATGCACCAGACCCTCATCTACGTGGCGGTGTCGATTCTCTTCAGTTTTACGGTGTCCCTTGCTACCAGGGCGGTGTCGGCATTATTCTACAAGAAGGGCGCCGATGAAGTTAGTCTTGCCATCGACTTGTTGTTAAGCTCAACGGCGTTGGGGGTGATTGCGTTTATGAAACAAAAGGTCAACCGCCAGACGTTCAACACCGCGTGCTCGCTAGCTTCCATTTTGGTGGTGGCTTGTATCGTCAAGGAAGGGAGCATCAATTCCGCCAGCATTCCCTTGGAGAGAATCCAGTCCACCGTTAAGGTGGTGATGGCTGGTTGCTTGGTGTCGGTGGCTTGCTGTTACTTCATATGGCCGGTGAGCGCCATAGACTCGCTCCAGAAAACTTTGAATGACTCCTACAACTTATTTTCTGTGGTTTTAGCGGTCATAGTCAAACGGTTTGTTGCTGGGGAACGCATTAATGCCAAAGATGCGGAATTGATGGAAAGATTGAAATCAAATATAGCTGCCCTATTGGAAAACTTGCAACAGGCAAGTTATGAATTAAGGTTGAAGGGCCGCGAGCGCGAGTGGATGATCTTCCAAAGCTTGGTGGAATCAACAATCTCGTTGGCCAGACACTTGCAGGCATTGCGAGCAGCGGCAGATATGCAGTGGAATCTCTTACAAGAGGCCCAAAATAGTCGCCATGGAAGCAATACCCATTCTAGTCTCTCAAGCTTCAATACAGATATTTTGAGGCCAGATTCTCCTCCACCGCCACCTCACCCTTTCTCTCCGACAGGCGACGATATTTATACACCTCTACAGCTATTTGACTTGTTTGTCTTTTACTTGTCACCATCCATCAAGTCGTTAGTTTTCACCATTAGAGGTGTCCTTCTGGAAGTTCCCTTTGAGAAACACGACGAACAAGAGCCTAGCCGGTTTGCAAGCACTTCCACCCTTCAACATTCTCTTGAAATTGCCATTCTGTTATTCGAAGAAAAGCAAGCACGGTCTTTTGAAAAATTATACAATCAGGACACCTTCAAACGAGAGTCGGATTTTTTATTCAAAGCAGACCAAGAAGAAGTGGCTGCCTGCTGCGGGAACTTTGCGTCTTTGTTGTCACAGTTTGCCTCTGGATTGCTAGAGTTTATAAAGATATCCGAAAAATATGAGGAGGCAAGAGTCAGCCCTCGATCATGGCCCTGGTTATCATTCCGAGGAGGAAATGACAATGCCACCAACAAAAAACATGCTAGTGAAGCATTTCACAAGAATAATAGCTTACACGCAGCTGTGGTAGATTTACGAGAACAGTATGGGTTGAAAGTGCCAAAGACACCCAAACACTCTACTATCTGGGACCGTTTTTCCTATTCCTTGTGGCTGGGCTTGAAAGTATTCAAAAGAACAGATGTTCAGTTTGGAATAAGGGTTGGATTGGGGGCAGCCTGCTTGTCTTTGTTTGCTTTTATCGGACCAACAAAGGATATTTTTGTTACTTGGAGAGGTGAGTGGGCTATAACCATCTATTGTATTATGATGAACAAATCGCTAGGAGGTACAACGATGACGGTAAAATGGAGAATCATTGGCACATTTTTGGGCGCCTATACAGCGTTTGTGGTGTGGAGAACTTTTGATGCCAATGTGTATGCATTGGCATTTACTGGATTCTTAATGTCTATCCCTTCCTTCTATATCATTCTTTTCTGGAAAAAGAATAATGCATTTGGAAGATTCATATTATTGACATACAATTTAACAGCATTGTATTCTTATAGTATGATCCAGAAAGATTCAGAAGATGATAATGAGGGAGGAGAAGACCCTATAATTGGTGAGATAGCTTTTCACCGATTCGTGGCCGTATCGGTTGGCATAGTATGGGCATTAACTATGACCACTTGTTTCTTACCCAATAGCGCCCGATCAAGATTGAAAAGTGGATTAACTGTTCTTTGGCTTAGACTAGGTGTAATTTGGAACAGTGATCCCTTGGAATATGACCCAAGCACAATGCAATTGGTAGGTTTCAAAGCTGAAGAAGGCACAAACAAGTTATTAGCAGAATGTGAAACGTTACTAAAACAAGCACCTTTGGAATTTAGATTGAAGGGTAAGTTCCCCACCCATCAGTACGCAAAGTTGTTGCAAAGCACGTCCACTATCATAGATGCGTTCCAGAATTTGGATTTGTTAATTAAGGTCGACCCAACTTTGTCTCTAAACGAAGAATACGTTTTGAAATATATTGAGGTGGAGCGTAGTGAGGTTGAACAAAGAATTTTCTTGGTATTTTACATGATTGCCAGTGCCATGAGGTTGGGATTTCCGTTGCCAAGTAAACCAGCTTCCATACATCACGCAAAAGATAGAATGTTGTACAAATTGAGTGAGATCCGTAATCAAGTTTCCCAGGATGATGGTCTTGTTCTTCAAGACAAGGACTTTATCTTATTATATTCTTATATCCTCATTGCTTCCACGGTATCAGAACAATTGGATAGTATTATAGCTCAAACCAAGGAACTTCTTGGTGAATTATCTGAAGACAAGTTGCAATTAGTGTGAGCATGGTGCAAATATGGGGAACACAAATTCGGTCACGTGATACGATTTGTCATTTTTTTGCCTCTTCATCGAAATATGAATTTGCTCAAACAAATCGATTTACAAACACTATCATCCTGTTTATATTCTTGTCGATATTGAATACGTCTAGTACTTGCATATAGTTTATTCAAGATGCTGTTCAGTCCAGAAAGCGAAATTGGTGTGCAACTAAAGCAAAAATTGATTCCAGAAATCCAGAGGCGATATGGTAAGCCCATCGAGGATTGTCCTGATATTGCTGACTATTTGATGTACTTAATTGCGGCTAACAAGCCTCCCGTGGAAGTGGCCTCCGAGTTAAAGGATATTGCAGATTTGCCTGTTGATGAAGGCTTTGTAAGAGAAACCATCCAGGAGATCGAACGTCTCCTGTCTAGTAATGTACCACAACAACCAACCCAGCAACCTCAGCAACCTCAACAACCTCAACAACCTCAACAACCTCAACAACCTCAACAACCTCAACAACCTCAAGAACCACAAGAATTTATTCCAGAACCCCAGAATAATATTCAAGAAATGAACTCCCCAGCTGAAGCTCATCAACCTGTGGTGCACCCGACATTTGACTTTACGGCGCATCAACAGAATATTCCTACTGGGCCAGCCAGTTATCAAAGAGATTTATCCGAACAAGAGAAGCGTGATATGAGAAGCCAGAGATTTGGAAGTGGTCATCAAGCAAGAGGACGTGGGGGAATATCCAAGAACGGGCCAGGAAGACAGGATAGAAGTGGACAGAGGAAGCCATTATCAGCTCAGAATGCAATGAATTTTGAACGAACTTTGAATGCAGGTAATAATGGTATCACGAATGTAGTGCCATTCACTTCAAAGGCTCCTAAAGGCAGATGTCCAGATTTCCCATATTGTACCAACAAGAGTTGTGAGAAATCTCATCCAACCAAAAATTGTTTTGCCTATCCAAATTGTCCCAATCCTCCTGGGACTTGCAACTACTTGCACCCAGATCAAGATCAAGAATTGATTGCAAAATTGGAACAATCCAAGAAAGAATATCAAGAAAAGAAAATAAACAATATCTTGGTTCAACAAGGTTCATGCAAATTTGGACTTAAGTGTTCAAAGGATACTTGTCCATTTGCCCATCCTACTCCTGCAAATGCCAATGCTAAGATTGAAACTTTAGAATGGTGTCCTGCTGGTAAGAATTGTGTTGATGAAAATTGTAACAAGTCCCATCCACCCCCACCATCCGCATCTTCAGTTCAAATGCCTTCTGCAGCAGAGCTAGCGTTGGAACAGTGCAAATTTGGTGCGCAATGTACAAATTACAAATGTCCTAGAAGGCATGCTACTTCAAGTGTTCCTTGCCGCTCTGGAAGTCAATGTCGAAGGCTAGATTGCACTTTTGCTCATCCCATTAAGGAACCCTGCCGGTTTGGTATTAAGTGTCAGAATAGGACATGCATGTACCAACATCCAGAGGGAAGAGAAATCAAAGCAAATACATGGTCAAAAGATGGTAATAATGGAGCCTTCGGTGCAGCATCAGCAAATACCACAAGCTCAAGAGCATTTGCTGTACCTGAAGACCAAGTGATGGAACAAGCAGTTCAGGATTAATGCTTGTTTCTCGTTATTTGTATTATTCGTTATAGTCGTTATAAATGCTATTATCTGTCTTTAAGGACAGATATTCTTTTTATATCTGATAAACTGATTTGTAAGTGTAATTTAAATCAACTAGGCTATGGTTCGTTGATAATCACAATCATTGTCTGTTGAGTTAATAACCTTCAAATCTTGATGACTACAAGCTCAGAATGGCCGCTACTCCATTCTTAGCGCAAACGTAAGCTTACAAAGTAAAATAACCGGAAAACTAGTATACATGAAAAGGTACTATAGAATTATACAATTAGTATCTCTTCTTACCAGCAGCAGCTTCCTCGGCGTAGACTTCCAATGGAGATGGAGCCAAAGGAGTTTCAGCCCACAAGTTAGGAGTCAAGAAACCGTAAGTGTTACCGATAGCAGCAAAAGCAGCCTTTAAGGTGTTTTCAGTAGTTCTAGTAGAACCAGAAGAAGAAGTATAGACATCTTCAACACCAGCCAATTGCATCAACTTCTTGACAGCAGGAGAAGCAACGATACCCTTACCTCTTGGGGCAGGGATCAATCTGACAGCAACGGAACCACACTTACCAGTAACCTTGGTTGGCAAGGAGTGAGGAGCACCCAAGTTGGAACCCCAGTAACCTCTTCTGATTGGGATGATGGACAACTTGGCAATGATAATAGCAGCCTTGATAGCAGAAGCAACTTCCTTGGCGGTCTTGATACCCAAACCAACGTGACCGTTGGAGTCACCAATAACGACAACAGCCTTCATTCTGGTTCTTTGACCAGCTCTGGTCTGCTTTTGGACAGATCTGATCTTCATGACTTCGTCCTTCAATTCAGGCAACAAAAGGTCGATGATTTGGTATTCCTTGACTGGCAAAGAGTGCAAGTAGATTTCTTCAATAGAAGTGATCTTACCGGCCTTCACCAATCTACCCAACTTGGTGACTGGAGTCCAACCCTTTTCTTCGGGTTCTCTTCTTCCTCTTCTTCCACCTCTTCTGTTCTTACCGAAACCTCTTTGAGGAGCAGATGATTGTGCTGGAGCAGACATTTTATTTGATTATTAACCGTCGGAATGTTACGTGGAAAGCCGGGTTGTTGGTTTTCGATCGACACTTAATAGTGAAGAGATAAGCGACAAATGTTGAATTGTAGTTGAAAAATTTTTGTATGGAGAGGTGGTGTGGATGGGAAAGGAAATGAGAACCTCAGGTCAAAAACCCTAGATAAAAAATTTGCACGTGTTATTTGCACGTGCATTTTACGTGTGATATCGATTCCCAATTAGGTAAATCTCCCCCGCTATGTTAATCCGATATTTTCCGGGCTCTCGCGATATAATTTAACACATGACCAGAACAATAAGTAGGGTAAGTAAGCTACCCCAGACAAATAAGATCGGTGTCAACTCGGTTGGAAGAGGAGAAGTAGGCAAATGAGGTGATATTAGCATAAGCGATCTATCTGCATGTCACTTTCAGCATTTGCATCCACAAAAGTTTTCTTTATTGGAGCTCACGTAGTTTCTTCCATTGTGTAGATTAGATTGCTATAGCCGCAGGGTTCGGTTATTGGGAGCTACATTCACAGTAACCCACTTACCATCTACAATCCAGAAGAGAAAAGAATTTTGTCAGAAAAGTGTGTATACACAGACGAGGAAGGTCCCAACTTGAATCATGCCATTATTTTGACTGCCACAATAGCTGGTGCTTGCAACATTGTTAAAACATTCGATTTGAACGGAATATTTCGCAGTCAACTGGCAATGACATTTTCAAAAATTATGCGTGAGCAATGATGCCTGACATCCACATTCAAAGAATCCTATTGGTCAGCTCGTGTATATCGCCTTCGATGGTTCTCAAGACCACCGGTTTACAAACAATTGATCGTATTTTATTATTGCTAGTTCCAGCATGCCTTTCCTGTATACATTGACCACCCATAGTTTAAATTAGGTGTTTTCTCTCCCCTTGACCAATCTCAATTTCAGATTGGTATTTAGGAAAAAACCATCCCCTTAAATTCCTTTTTCTCTATTTTACATTACCACTCTTTCTTTATTTGGTTTTATTATATTCATATTCCTATTTGTTATCTATCTATTACAATCGTGAACCAAATTTTCGACCATGTCTAGCGAAGTTCCTTCTAATACCACAAAGAACGATGTTGAAAACTTGGCCAAAGACGTCCAAAGGGATGCAGACAAGTTGAGGAGCGAAGGTAAGGAGTTTGTCGATGAGGTTGTTGACAAAGGAAAGGAAACTTTGAAGGAGTTGAAGAAAGACTTGGGAGAATTGGAAGAAGAGGGCAAAGACCTTTTGAGCAGATTTGTTGCAGCCGTGAAGTCGACTGCTTCGTCTATTGGTGAATCGTTGTCCAAGGCAGGATCTAAAGCTCAACAAAGTACATGCGCTGTTGTCTCAAGAACTGCTACAGAATTACAAAACCCAGTTGTTGCTGCTCAAGTTGTTGTTGTTGGAAGTGGGATAGCTGCTGCTTACTTAGGTTACTTGGAGAGAAACAGAATTCGCTCTGAAAACAATGTCGTTTTGGGTATTCACGCATCTATCATTACTGGTTTGGTTTTGGTTGATGGGTTCTTATTCAACAAATACTACTCTCAATTTGACAAGAAGCAAAAGTAAGAGTAGCATTGCTATCAGAAAAGTTGTATGGACGAATGGGAACTTGATAGAAACAATGATACGAATGAAATCTTCGAATTCTTTGAGCCGTTGAATATGTTAGTCATTTGGTTCCTTGATCCCGGGATTGTTCAATTCTACTTCTCTTTAAATGTTAGGAAAGCTTTCAAGTAGCGATAAGCAATTACCTATAGCATAAACGTTGATATTTATATCATCAGTTAGCTATCATATATAAATGTATAACAGGATATATATTATTTATCACTATCAAAGGCTAAGCTTTGTATGGGCAATGTATCTGTAATTCAAACGGTTTGTGCAATTTGACTGTAAAATCTGGGGCAACACCGTTCCTCAGAAAATTATCACGAGACTTTTTCTTCCTGTCACAATTCTCTATATATCAATCTATAGCGTCAAACATTTTTACAAAAGAAAATGTCAACAACTAAGGAATAATCCTATTAATTCAGATGCCTTACTTTTGCACGTTGTGCTTGCTTCTTAAACTTCAGTTTATTGGGTCATAAAGTTTGTGGATCAAGATTCGGCCACATCTTTTGTGAAGTTTCCATAATTATTGAATTTTACAACAAAAATATGTGAATAACGGCAAAATACTCTTTCATTTGTCACAAATAGCCTCATGTGTTCTCTCGTTTATAATTTTCTCAAATTAACTTCTGCTAGAGGTTCCAAATTTACGAGTATCACGCTTGATCTTAACCGAGTACAATATTGTCTAATCATAAAATGAAGTGATCGATGTAAATCTGCAAACTGCGTAGAAACAAAATTTAAACAGTTGAGATGTCTACAAAAGGTCACTCGCACCAACAACAGGTATAGCCCACCTTTAAAAACACTTCCATGTATGGAATGTTAGTAGTGGAAACAAAAAATATTGTTCATAGGAATATCTTCCTTGCCAAATCAGCCGCAGATGTAGTATGAAGAAGCAGATCTAAGACCGACGATCAGGAGTTGTGCATACCTATAATTGGTGGCTACTCCGGTCTATTGCTATAGTTCAAGGGGAAGAGAACCAGTTTAGAATGGTCAGTAATGTCATATTTCCATAGTCATGTGAAAACAAACCAGTAATTCTTTGTTGTAGCTTCCACGAATAGATTAAACTTTAGCTTCATCCACTTGCAAGATTGATCACAACTGCGGGCATATTTCCACTTTGTCCATCCATTTATTGCAAGATGGAGGCTGTGGGATTAAAAATAGCTAACTTCAATAGGAATCCAATGCATCATGAATGCATGCAGAATGGTATATGTAGGGAACATCCCAATAATCAATCTAAAGCAAATTTAAATAATTAAAATCACCAATAACCCAATTTCTAGGGTCGAAGCAATCGTCAACATATGTGCTTGTCTGCCCTCGGCTTAATTGCACTCACAACCCTGTGAAATGCAGTAGAAAATATCTATATGCATAGAAGCTTTCAAAAAAAATAATTGTTCCTTAAAAGGAAACGAGTAGTTCTTGAAAGCTTCTTTTTTCTTTCACGGAAAAATAGCGGCTGTGTAAAATGTACAGTGACCAAAAGATTTGGCTTATGCACTAATGCGCAAGTATGCAAGAGAACAAACTTGCAGCTTAAATAACACAAAGACAAATATTATTTTAAAAAATTAGGATACTTACTGCATAAGAAAACAAGCGAACAATTGGCGTACACTTTGCGCAATATCTTATTTTTCAACTATTGTCTTGCAAACTTCACTTGCATATCTTCCGCGGTTTTCAGCGACCTATCTATGAGAATGCATTTGTTCATCACAAAAAAACTGATCACAACCACTCATCAGTATTAAAACTTTCTAGAATTTTAATATTCAGTATGTTGATCCTTCCATGTACTATGGGCATCATAGATTTGAGATGAACTTATAAATGCAAAGGTTTTCTCAATTATGATTTGAAACACGCAAATGTGAATCAAGAATCATTTGCGTATAAATAATTTAGTGTAATTATTTCCCAAATGCCTCTCTTATCCTTAGAAGGCAAGCGGCTCTACGGCTTTCGCAAATTCGAAATCGTATCTTCGACCATTTCCAATCTAGCTAAGCCCCGCACAATTTTTTTTTTTAGATGTGATGCAATTGGTTTGATTCTTTAATTTTCGAGCAAAAAAAATTAGAGTTAACTGACAGAAGAATACGGGAATAGACAGTGTGAGCATACGAGTTCCGAAAATTTAAAAATAGCCAACATCGAAATTAATATGAATGATATATTTGATATTAAATTGACAGCCTCTTGAGCTTAGTCACTATCTTGTGAATTGAATACAAGTTGAGGATGAATTTTCCTGCACTGAGAATTTTCAATTGATCAGCATTCAAACTCCGCTAGAAAATGTAATTATGAAAAGCGGCTTCAACAAAATGCCATATTGTTATCAGTATTTCATCATCACACCGACCAGTATTATTTGGTATAGGTCTCTTGTAGCAAAAATACTTTTGCTAATTGGGCGACTAGTTAACCCAACTATAATGGAAATGGGTTTCAATCCTTTGTTCGGTACTCAAGCATGTGAAAAATATTGATGTTTCACATTAATCTGCTAGCTTCCACACAAATCCCGAACCAACTTTATTATTCCCGAACACATGGTCAAAATTAGTTTCCATTACAGGACGTTTACTGCAGTAACGGAATCGATTGCGTAATGACCATAGATCTTTTTGAAAAGAAAAGCATTTAGAATTGTAGTTTTGTTTTAATTTCTAACGGTTCAACTTACAAGAGAATCAATGCATTTTGAGTATATGGCTTGTTTGATAAAGTTCCTTAATTATAGATAACTACAAAGCTTTTTTACTTAATTTTGTAATCTTAAACTTTAATTCAATTCGATTCATCTATTCTGATAATTTAATTGAAAAATATTCAATCAAAATAGGTATTTAGTTCTATTAGAAATTGAAGAGACTCATAGAGAAACATGTTATTGATCCAATCAACTATTTAAATTATGAAAATTACGGTGGCTATTGTTCTAAGAGCGCACGATCGCCCTATTGAATCGTCTATTCGTTAAGTTGAACTCCGTGGGCTTTTCTAAACTGGAGCGAATTGAGGAAAATGAAGCAAGTCACAGATAGAATCTTGGCTGTAGAAGGACTGGTGAATATTGAGTAAGTATCAAATTGAACATTAATTCATATAAATATTGGTCTTAATTGACTTGAATTCATGTATCCGGGGACTAATGTTGAAGCAATGATTTTGGCGAATACCAACATAATTCTTAAAGTTTGAAAAATTTTGCCCTTCGAAAAGAGGTTTGGAAAGAATATTCGATTTCGAATTTGGAAAATTGAATAAGATGCAGAAGGCACAAAAAACGATTAGAAACTATGCATTGATCCGAAAGCCTAATTCTGAAGAAAAAGATTCGATGCATATCATAGTCAGTTATTTTTAATTTTGGCTTTATTAGTACCAATAAAACTAACCAGAGCTCATATGACGTAATGCTTTATTTTGATTATGTTAGCAATTCTGTATGAATTCTCCGAGTTCTAACGAACTGGAGATTTAAAGTGATTTTCTATTTTCTATTTTGTGCCATACTTCTAGAAGTACCTTTTTGTGTTGTCTTTAGACGGGGATTCCACAAAGCGATAACTTAGCTGCACTAATTACCTAATAACCAATAAAATTATTAACATACAAAGCGCGTTGAACCCATTGGAGTGCCAAAGAAGATATTTTCTGACATGGTTTTAAGTTGAGAAAGAATTCGGGGACCCTTCCGAATGCCGAACTATTATTATCTCCTAATTTCTTAAAAATAGTAACTTGCGAAGAAATATCATTGAATCAGTGTCATGTAAACCTATGCAGTCAATTTTGGGAAAAATGCTATCTCTCTACAATTGATACCGGATAGTAGTTTAGGAACATTATACAAGTAGAAAACGAATTGGTTATATTGTAGTTGCTAATGAAAATGAAGTCTGTTTATCACATTTTTCACACATTCATTGAGAAGTAAACTTCCCACTCAATATCTTTGTTGGTAGTACAGAATAATTTCTGATGCGTACTCTATAGGATAGGCGCCTGATGACTAAACAACATAGTTATGTTAAACTAAAAGTTTAGACCAGACTGCGGATCTCATAGAAAAATGATAGGCTATACCACTTCAAAAAACATGATCTGAAGTTTCTAACCACCTAAGCTAGTGTTTTACTAGATCATGTGAATTCTACTACTTTGCTTTGACCAATTCTGATAATATGAATTTCTTGTCGAAGAATAGACGATTACTGTATCTAAATTCTATTAGTGGATTTTAGTTATTCCTTCTATTGTTGATAGCAAAGCTGTACAGAAATTGGTCCTTCTACACATGCATAATCTCCAAACAAAGAGAAAATCTCCCAAGACAATAAAACCATCCTAATCAAATGCGAAATTTTGAGAAAGAGAAGGCCAATAAATGCCAATATTTTCAACAGAAAGAGCGCCGTTCGCACAAAGTACACTGGATTTATGGACTCCTTCGAGCAATCTAACACAAAAGACAAGAATTCAATTATTCCGGATTACATAATTAGCTTTCGCAAAAAAGCTACCACTGGATGATAACTTCTCTCGGACTATAATTATTTGTTCCGACATAGATAACAAACAGTCACGTATAGTTATTTTGATCACTCTATGGGGTTTATCATTGCAAGAAAGCATGAAAGTAGTACGAGTAGGAATAGTTGTGATGTGGAAGGTGGAGAAATCATTTGTCTTGACAGTACACATGTTCATAATTATTATTTTTCGCCCGGAAATGTGACATACAGGTATTTTTCTGTAGCAACGCATATACTTCAAACACATCAAATGAGACTTGCGTAATAGAAGTTCCAATATCTTCGCCCGCAATCCCGGTGGACACGGGACAGATATTTTAGCAACACCCAAATGCCAGAAGAAAACACTACCAGAGGGTCACATATTTCAAATATCCTACTCATTATTTCTGTACCCTTCTATTGTGTAAGATTTGACATTGGCTCCGGAAAATAATAGACCTCTACATAAATTATAGCTTGACTCGGTAGGTGATGACGACGAACAAAGTTACCAAAAATAGCCTATGAGGAGTGCTTACACCACGAATGCCTGTTGATGGAAGGAAGATAAATTATAGATCCTGCCTGCAGAAATCCAATTGCGTCATTCGTGGTTGAGCATCTGCGATTGTCAACTTCATTGAAAACTCTTCAATGACGTAAGAATGAAAAACAGGAGAATGTGATACCTGAAAATTACGGCTTTGTGCACGTTTGGTGTATTAAGCATGCTAGGAACTACCGAACGAACATGTCGAATAATTCTCATAATATTGGCCCCACACCAGTGCTGCTCACTTGTGCTTAGCCATCATGGAGAGGTTAAATGATCAAGGAAGCTTATGCAGAAACTAAACTAAAAAAGTGGCCACAAACAGTTGAGAAGGAAAAAAGAATGTTCGTGTTAACGAATAGGTTATAGAACATAATTAGTGACAGGGAACCCGAAGTATATTTGTGTCGCAGTAGATAAAAACCTGTGGAGGAAATTATATGCAGGTATATTTTCCTAATCAGGAAAGTTCATCATCCCTCACCAAACAATATTGTATAGCCCGAACAAAAAACTAACTTTCGCATAAACAATGCGCGGTAATAATAATTAATAAGCAATCCGAATGTTGCATATGCTGAAAAATATATAAACGGGAAAATAAATTAAATGCAAAACTAGGTTTTGTGAAATAGGTTATTCAATAAATATCTTTGGGTATGCCAAACGCATCGAATAAAACGCCAAAAAATATGAACTTTAAAAGATTTTGCGTCACATAAATAAAAAGAAATTTAAGAAATAATTGAACGGAACAGTAGAGCACTTGTATTACACAAAATCATTTGCAGTTCCTTCAACTCCTGCATTGCATGCTAACTCGAACCTTATTCGGTATTGGTAAATAATGAAATATTTTTAAGATAGAAAATATTTTCTAAAATTGTTCTAGTAAATATTTTTTGATAATTATTTTTATGCTCATGCTATGGATAAAAAATTGTTCTCTGATTTTTTGTTTCCTTCTTTTTGTATTGCATAGACATTAATTTGTATATTTAAATGACGTTCAAGCTCAACCTCTTTTTCGATTTTGATCATTTCTTTTTTAAAACATACCAACTTCTATATTTGTTCATTTCTATATTTGTTCAATTGACAATCAACAGCCATCTCATCTCTTCTTGTCGTCTGAAAAGCTGTATATATAATTATACATTGCTGCATCACTTTTTTAACTTGCTATTTTATATTCTTCTATCTATCCAAAGGATCTTTACATATGTTCACTTCAACATCACCAAACCTTATCCATTCCGATCGCTTTGATATGTTAGAGCCAACATCTGATTCAAGCCAATTCAACGAGTTTCCCTTGATTATGAACACCAACAATTATATGTTGGATGATAACTTGGAGGAAAATACACACTTGAATTATACTGGTGCGAATTCAAATTTGGTGAACTCCAATACTGGCAACAATACCTCCACCTCCAATACCACCAGCAATACAAACACGAGTGTACTCAACAATCAGTCTGTGAATGTTAATTTAGGAGCAGTTCCAATAACTTCAAGTGCTTCTAGCTTGGTAAATTCCGGAAACAATTACAACACTGGATACAGTAGCGGTATGAGTGCAGGTCAGTCATATTATGGTTACTTAGCACAACAACAACCAATACAACCACCTCAACAACAACAAACTAATCAATTGCTGCATATGCCTCTTAATGCTTCTACATCATCATCTTTGTATTCATTTACACAACCGAATGAGCAATCTCAACAGTCACAATCGTTTATGTCTCAAAAGATGTTTAACAATCTTGACTACGATTTACTCACTTCGAATAATACTCCAACTCAATCACAGTTCAATCAAGCATCGAACAACTCGCATGATCAAACATTGTTGACATCTTCATCAATGAATTCTTTTTTCGACACAGGCAACTCGTTAGGATTCAATGGAAACAATTACTACTCGTCTCCTCAGACATTTAATGCTGGTAGTGTCATATCTCAAACCATTGACTTTAACCTTCAACCTCAATACCCAGCAGCACCCAACTCATCAACATCTACTACTTTTGACCGATTGTCTTACAATAGCCCTCCTGCACAAGCACCCAGTCATATTCCACATTCGCAGTCGGGGTTGTCTCAAGACTATTATTCGTCGCATGTCATTAAGACTGAGGGTTCACCAAAGATTGAAGATGATGGTGCACCAATTAAAAAGAGATATAGAGTGATAAGAGGTGTTTCCGCAGGTGGATGCACTACCCGTCCTCCAAAAGAATCTATGGATAGCAATGCTATTTTCTTGCCCGTTGAATTGAGTTTGATGGGTGCTTCAGTGGAAGACATCTGTTATCCTCAGTGGAGCGATGCAGAAAAGGAAGATCGCAGACGAATCATTCGAATTGAAAGGATACAGAATGGACCAAAATTGTTAGCAAATTTTTCAATAGTTGGAAGTGCAAATGAAAATCCAATTACTTTACCTGCACCTCCATACGTTGATGTTGTTGAAGTTTCATGTTTAGAATGCAATGTTAAGTTGAATGACGAGTATTACGATTCACAATCATCTGATGAAGAAACTGGGGTGGTTAAGACCGGTTCTTCACCCAAAAGTTATGTCAAGAGTGAGGTGGATGGGGAATGCTATCAATACTATATAACGTCTGTTGAAGTTGTTGAAATCGTTGAGTTGTTGATTGGCACTCAATCAAAAGATCCCGCGGAGAAGAGAAGAGAAAGAGGAAGAGTGAGATCTAACCTTGTTCCATTTTGGTCCAAGAAGCCTATTAGCTCTAGAATGAACGAGAATGGGAACTCATTGCCTCCTTCATCATCTGCTCCAAGTAATCAAGATTACAGAGTTGAGTTGGCTAAAAGAATTATGGGTTACGAAATCAGGAAACCAAGAGGATTTGACAAGGAGGTTCGTATCTTGAGATGGGACAAATTGGTTCCTGCCTTGAAAAGAGCCTTACAAAGTTATTACACTGAGATTCCACATTCCGATCCCCATTTAACGCTCTAGATCATAGTCATTATTTTTTTAACGTTATTTCTTGAGGTCTTTTATTTATTGCTTTGGTTTTGCCTTTATCAAAAATTGTTTACACCGTTTAAATTTTATGGCGTTGGTTCTAATTCATCACTTTTTTCATTTACAGGCATTCCTTAATTTCATTAGCAAACTAAGCAGTGTTGTATTTGTATTTCTAGATTCCGTGTCCTTTTGAAAATACATTGATACAGATGTCTGCAAAGTGGTCATACTGTTTTAATTCTACTGAATATTAATATATAATTATCAAAGATACAAACATGCAACAAGGAATGTACTTGTTGTCCGATCTACAATTATTAAATGTGTAAGTTGACTGGTTCTAGAATTTACTGGCTAAGCTTGGTCTACTAATGTAGATGATTGTATAAGATAAAGATTGACTGTTGACCTTGAATTAATTGTGATGCTTGAGTTGGACTCATAGCCGACCTGTCAAGCAAAGGCCTGCATGGTCAAAAGAGCCGGAAAGGCTACAGAAAATAATACTCACCGCCGATCTCTGTCAATCTGAGGGTGTTCTATTGTTCACCTTACATGCGCTCATTCTCAATACAACCACACCCTGATCACCGTAGCAATCAAGAGGTATGTTGAACAAATAGAGACCACAAATATGTCATCCGTTGGACCTGATAGACACTAGCGAAATATTACATATCCAGTTGCAATATTAGCGGGATTGTGAGAACTGAACTCAGGTATTGAGAAAATTGACGAAGAACCATTATCCGCGTTGGTCTCGCTTTTCAAATTCTTACCACAGTGAAAGTCTGGAAAGTACATGGATATTATTGAACTCAAGATTACATGACTCGGGGTATTTTGCAGTCACATTTCCTTAGAAGGTGGAGTTCAATGCCATATCAACTATTGACCACTTTGTTGATGTGCACATAAAAAAATATTGATACATGAAAAATAAACTCATGGGTTAATCAATATTACGCAGTACCACACAAATGAGCCAACAGCAAAGACTCATCTCAAACCCTGAAAAGACGAATATAACGTTCAAACGTGACTATGGTTGCACCATGGGTACAAAAATCGCATCAGTTTGAGCAAATTTTTGATTTTCATAGATGCATCAAAGAGCAGAGCTAATAAATGCGACGACCATATCTCAACGGCTTGGAATCACTACTCTAGTCCCCATTACGAAGCATGTCAATTAAACTTCCACCACTTGGGATAATAAAATATTTTATGTGGTTCCATTATAATCGTTCAAATGAACGGAAACAACACGGAAGACCGAATGCTTCAGGAAATCCTACAGCAATATTTTTTCTGATAGTGATAATTAGTTTGCTGGTTGCTCTGGGGATTTGAAGTCACAATTGTTACTACTCCAGAGAACATGCAAGTGCAGATATAAAATTAAATTTTATAATACTTTGGCATGCATTGTAGTAGCAAGATATTGCTCATGTGTATCCTCTTAAACTTTAAATGTGTTTGGGAAAAACAAAAATAACCCAGAGATGTCACGCTCGATGGTTACGGACTCCCCTTTTGACAAATGAAGGGCAATATTTGTCTTTGTCGGAGCAATGTAACAAGATGGTGATGCAGGTCGTTTGTTTGCACATGCGGCTAGCCATTTGTTGTGGTCAGAATAGGTTAAAATTTCCAAAGAGGAGAATATTCCCCCCTTGTGCTACATTCAAGGATTTTCCTCAATCTTGTCCTTGTTAACATAAATGAGACTTACAATACGCAAAAGAAACAATTCGGATATTTGACATTGGAATGATAAAGCGGACATTACTTTCATCCTTTGAATAGTGGAGGTACATGGTTGCATCAAATAAATCGTGGATTAACCACATGCGATATCCGCTCAATAAATGATTTCGGATAACAGGTTTTACCGCGATGCAGCTTACTAAAGCATCGAACAATTTATTATCCGGGTGTGTGCCGGATATAACCCTTTTGTAGATATTTTAATCGCTTAAATATACATCATGCGAAGTTACTAATAGCATTTGTTTCTTGACCTGTTGATCGATGGACTAATGTAGTTTCTTATCGGCTATTCTAAGATACTTGCGGTGATGATAATTCATGTACACACAATTTCTATGATTCTTTTATTACATGTATGTACGGTTGCGAAGTTTCGATTCGCATAGCTCTTAGTGGGAACAATTCAAAAAACGAAGAATCGATAAAATGGAAATGTTTCTGGTTCAGGCTTGCAGTGTACTACTCGCTTATAGACCACCCTGCTAAACACTGTTGATAAGCGTCGTGCATTTGAAGATTTGGTTGGCCCAAGCTGATTGTAAAACCACTTGATTCAATTATGAAACATTTAGTTGCTAGCAATATCTAAAATATGCTCAAACAAATGTACTTCCCCCGATTGGGAGACCATATTGCGCTAAGAAGCCAACCATATTCTCACTATTTCTTTCCTCGTAATTGAATCCATGTTAATATTTATCTAGATATTTAGGGTTCCAAACCATTCTCCAGTTTGTTTCTGCAAGAGCGGCTACTTGTTGAATCTTTCTTGGAAATTCGCTAGATCCTTTAAAAGTAATGCTATAATTGCGACCATAATAGCAAACACCTGAATGGCTGCATATTTACTTGCAATTATATTTGTTTATCTATTCATTTTAGAAATTTATACTGCTCTTCGCTATATGACTAAGTTTTAGTTGAAGCTTTTTTGCAAATAGGTTTATTTACTTGGTTCTAAAATTCACCAAAGACTTAATGTCAATATTTTGGATACACACTTGCTTAAATTGCTTAACAACTTCCTTTTTCTCCCGAAGTACATATTTATGATATAACGATGCAGCAACACACAGAGCAACATTTGATGATATGCAAGTTAAAGAAGTACTGAATTTTCTAGATCTTTCACGACAGCACACATTATCACAAGCTATTCCCACTAGGTGGTGTTAAAACCTTTGAGATGTTACTTGAGCAGTTGTTGATAGCATTGGACAATTAATTATATTTGTGGCATTTTTCGTTAATTCTTCAACTTATTTAGGTTTATAAATCAGAACTAGCCAACGTTCAAGACATATGAAGTAAGAATAAGAGATTCAATCAATTGGAACATAGAAGCAGATCTTCTCATAGTATTTTTTGTATTTTGTGTTATCGATTGAACACTTTTTCCAATTACGACAGAATTGACCGGGCAACTGAAAAAAATAAAAATCACAGGTTTGTATTTGCTACATTTTGCACTGAAGTGCTGGACACCGAGACGTGTTCAAAGAGAAAACATGTAAAAAGAATAAAACATGCAAATCTCAAATAAAATCAAGCATACTAAACGCTGCTTGGCAAGAAAGAGCAGTATCTTATTCGAAGCTTTCGAAAAAGGAACGACCACTAATAATTAGCTTGTATGCTCTTAATACGAGAAAGTTCGTGGCACTTCAACCGAACAGTACACAGATGGAAAAATGTCTTTTGCTCACAAAATAATTTTACCCAGGGTGTTGGACACATGTAATCACAACAATGTAAATAATAAATTATTTTCCAATTAACCAAACCAATATGCATGAATATTATTTTCAGAGCCCCCACTGTCATAATAGACGCGATAACAAGTTCAAAAATAAATATTTTTTTAATCACGTTTCCTTTTGTTTATTATTTTTGAACAACAAACACGACCTAGTGAAAAATATAAAATTTTTGTATCCGATAAATGGAAGCGTTGATTCAAGGTTTCGTTTCTAATTAGGGTGGTCAAACTCGAGTACTGTAAACTAGCAACACAAAATTCAGAAAGGCGATGTGCGTTAACTCCATCGAAAGGGAAGATTGCCCGAGCAATATTAATTCGGTTACATTATAGTAGAGCATGTCTTACAATGTATCTAAGGGCCAAGGCAGGCTATTTCTACTCGAGGGCGGCCAGCATTGTACTACTTAGTAATGTCTGTTCCTTTGATAGTTATTTTTTCATATGAATCTATTGAACGGTGATGCCATTATCGAAGGGGAATCAACGACAAAGATCGACTGTTTCTGTGGTTTATTTCGTGCCACTTCCCCTTTTCTTTGCGTACCATTCTTTGTTAGGGCTAATCTTTAGCTAGCAATATTTCCTGAATGAGTAACAAAATGCATTTTTTGTGCATATCCAACCTATTAATGATATCTTGATACGGAAATCAAGATAGGAAACTCTAGGATGACAACGTGTGTGCCAAAACATTTAATGCCTCTTTTCTTTCCCCATCTGGGGAGTGTCCATGTTCATGTCCACTACCGTTTGCTTGTGCGATACGATAAAATACGGACTTTTAGACTGGTGGAGAAACCACATTTGCCAAACGGAGTTAATACACTAGTCAAGACCATTGACTACACAAAGCAAAATATCAAAGTTGTTTTTGAGTTGAAAATAAAGAAGCGCAAAGTTTATTATTTTCTATTCTAGGGAGGAGTGCTCGAAAAACAATGAATGAAGCCTAGGGGTTAAATCTTATTCATCAGATTTCTTGCGAGGGAAGGTGAAATAGAAATCAAAAAAAATTGTACAAGTTTGTAAAACAAACAAGAAACAGTCGTTAGTCCCAGCAAATGCTGTTCTCGAAACATTCAACTGAAACGATGTTGGAAAATATTTCCAAGTCGAAGTGGCTAGGTGCTGGAGAGGAGGGATACTTCCGGCAATCACTAGACGAGGGTGCGTCCACACTGGCTGTTCCTAGAGGGAATGAAAAGTGCGCCAGTGAATCCTTTGTTGGGTTGCACATTGCAATAAATGATCATGGCGATGCCACAAAACTGTCTCCACCAGACCACAAGATGTTACTGTTGTAACATACCAGGTAAATATGGGTAGAAAAATTGGTTTCAAACCTTGACACAAGTACATTTTGTGGAATGGAATTGCGGACGACCGGTCGTGTCTGGGAAATAATATGCTGAGGAGCTTGACGAGGGCACCAGAATTCGTACCTCGCAAGAAATGCTTGTGTTCCTCCCCAAAATAACCACCTGCATATAAATTACGGAAGTATTGAGGAGAGTGTGATGATGGTTGGCACAACCACGGAAAAACGTTGCCCACTAATCAAAGATATTTTTGGATAGTTTTGGGTATTGCACAAAGCAACCAATAATATAAGTTAAAATCATATTTTGGATTTAGGCACAATCAAGAGAAAGAAGATTAATCTGCAATTACAAAGATAATATAATTAGTAAGCTCGACGCTGATGACTGTATCTGCAAAAAACAATAGAGGTATCCTAGCGACATATTTAATCAATAATGGCATTTATTTGTGGACCGGCTTTGTATTCAATAGAGGTATAGTTCATTGAAATGGGTGCATTTTCAAGCCGGTGAGTGGTCCTATGTGCATGACCAAGATTGGTGGAAACAATTGCTACCATCAGTGCAGGACAATACCTCAGTAACAAGCTGCCCTATAGTTACATTACCACAAAGGAGACTTGTCCGGGATCTGAGTGCGCCACTCCGCTTACAATAATATTGGGAATGGCACTTCACATATTGCCCATTAGAAAATATCACATTCGCGGGCAATCGGCAAAGTACAGTCAATGACCGAAGGGAGGTGGCAGTGACTGGCAGAAGTGGTAAGAGTTTACGAGTGGTGTCTAACCATGCACCAGGCGCGGTTGATACGGGACGTTGTGGGACAGCACCGTTCTGGGTGATATTTTGCCGATCGCCGCCTGTCACAAATGGTCAACTCAATAACCTGGGGGAGTTTGTGTGCACGATAATAATTTATTTTCAGCAAAGTGCGGATGTTGGAAAAAATAATGCCGCGGGGCTGTCGCTGCAACATGGAAGATAGCTTGGTTTTGGTATATCGTCTTCCTACTACTGCGGGCAGGTGCATGTGTGAAGGCGACCAATTTGCTGTTGTTGACCGTTCTTGAGCAAGATACATGATGGCAACAAAGCCCAGAAGCCCATGGGCGCCACACGCTAGGTGCCTAAAAGACCGCATATAAAATACCGAGCCTGCTGCAGGACGATGCATGGTCACAATAGCCCACCTTCGGGATCTATCAATTTAAGCTTTATAGTAGAGATTGCGTCTAGAGATATAATTGGACCAGCAACTGTGTTGTTCCGCAGCGGGAGTTCCCCACGACTTGACTCCCGTCTCCGCTGTCTACTGCAAAAAGAAATAATTAAAAGAAACAAAAATGATTAACCCCTCAGGACGAAGGACATTTCCGTGTGGTACTATACTGACGTCACCAACCCAGGGGACCGCGAGGTCCGCAAGCATGGATATGCAAGATGGTGCTAACATGCCCGGCGGGGCGACAGGAATGGATTGAATTGGGAGGTGGCGCCAAGACCCTGACAGGATTCTGTAGACACCAAAGTTGAGCACGAGAAATTGCGCGCCCCATCTACACATATAGCTTGTTTAGCGCATAGTATAGTCCGCATAGGATTAAGTATAAATAGTTATGTCGAATTGACGCAACTCCGTTGGAGGCTTGGGTTCCGATTAGTTGACCAAGTACCTCTTTTCGGCCTCCTTCCAGTTGATAACGTTCCAGATGGCCTTGAAGTAGTCGGCCTTGACGTTTTGGTACTGCAAGTAGTATGCGTGTTCCCAGGCATCAATGGCCACCAAGGGCACCAATGGTCCGGTAACGGTGTCTTGGTTGGCGGTGGTGACCACGTCCAACTGGCCGCCATTGTCCTTGTTCTTGACAATAAACGCCCATCCAGACCCCTGGATGCCGGCCAACTTGGAATTGGTCAATGCCTTCAAGTTGTCGAGCGAGCCGTACTGGTCGACAATCTTCTTGGCAAATTCAGAGTCGGTGGAAGGGGGTTCACCTCCGCCTTGCTTTTCGGGAGCCAAGTTCTTCCAGAACAAGCAATGGTTTGTGTAGCCTCCTCCGTGGAAGTTGATGGCCTTTTGCAACTCAATGGTCTTCTTGACCTCGCCCTTGGCCTTGGCCTCAGCAGCCTGCTCAATGGCCTGGTTGTAGCCGTTGACGTATGTCTGGTGGTGCTTGGTGTAGTGGATCTCGTTGATCTGGCCCGAGATGTGGGGCTCGAGGGCACCATAGTCCCAGTCCAAGTCGGGGAGAGAAACCTTGGTTCTCACGGCCCCGATGGAGGACGCAGCCACCGGCGAGGAACGGAACAAAGTGCGGGCACTGGATCTTAAGGCGAGCATGACGGACACAATCGGATTGGCAGTACAATTGACGGTGTGACGGAGCAGACGCAGACAATTGTCGGGAACGAAGGACGCTTTTGGCAAAAAAATGTCTGTGCTTATAAATGATTTTTTCTCAGTGGTTGCGGGTGGATTTCGATTGGTTGCTGGGGGCGAGGGATGTCGGTCATTATACAGGAAAGCAAACGGTGAGGACGGGGCCAAGCCCATCGGGCCGTTCCGGCTCCGGGGCCGGGATCGTGGCTGCCATGGTGGTGGTTGGGAGTGCAGCGGTGGCTCTGATCCACGGGTATTGTGCCTGCACATGGCACCCTCACTTCAGGGGGAGCAACCGTCGGGCCAGGGTCCGGTGCCACGTGACTGCGGCAAGCACGCCCCTGCTGCCTCCTCCCCCTACTCCACGAGGTGCCCCAAGCATTACGCGGGGGTTCTCGTTCGCGTGTCACGTGGCTCTGATTACCTGTAGTCTTGCGATCTGCGATCCTGTTCTGTTTGTCTCGTCCGCTGGGAGTTTACATATGGCTGAACTGAGGATTCGGTCCCGAGCCGGCCATTGGCTGCGAAATGGCATTGCAAATGCAAATCTTTACACATTATTACATAAACTATGACGTCATGTTACATTCTCTCCACCGGGGTCAACCCCAACAATGTCATCCCGTTGTACAACACCTGTTTGGCAGAGGCGTACAATGCCAACCGGGCGGTAGCCAAGGGTTTCTCCTGGCCGGCCACCCACAAAATGTCGTAACATTGCGACACAATGTGGGTCAAGTTGAACAAGTAGGTGACAATGGTGGATGGTTCGTTGGTCTTCAACGCCTTCTTTATTATGTCGGGGTATTGGGCCAACGTCCGCACCAAGGCCTCGGCACAGGGCTCAGCCAACAACGAATAGTCGGCGTCAAGCAACTCCTGTTCGCCGATATCCGATTTCCTCTGCACCGAGCAAAGACGGGAGTGGGCGTACTGTAAGTAGGGCCCGGTGTCACCCTCGAATGAGGTCATTCTGTCCCACTTGAACTCGTAATTGTTGATACGCTTGGACTGCATGTCTTGGATCATCACCGCCGAGATCCCCACTAAGTCGGCGATCTTGTCTGGCTCCTCGATTTGGGCGTACTTGGCCTCGTTCTTCTTCATCACCTCGTGCATCTTTTCTTTGGTCTCTTGCAAGATGTTGTCCAAAAACACAACGGTTCCCTTTCTGGTGGACATTCCTTGCACCATCCCAAAGTTGATGTGCTCCAAGTTCTTGGCCCAGGAAAAGCCCATTTGCTTCAAGATCTCAAAGAATTGGGCACAATGCAAGTCTTGCTGGGAGGCAATCACGTAGATCATCTTGTCGAAATGGTAGGTTTCGTAACGCTTGATGGCTTCTCCCACGTCACGGGTCAAATACAAGGTGGTACCGTCGGACTTTTCCACCAACGCCTTGCCAAGCTTCTTGTTGAACTTGGTCAAGTCTATCAATTTTGCTCCACGGTCAATGTCAATCATACCTTTCTCCTCAAACAATTTGGTGGCCATCTTCATTTTCTCCATTGGCACCTGGGATTCTCCCGAGTACACGTCATATTTGATATTAAGACGGGCATAGGTGTCGATGTACTTTTCAATGGACAACTCTCTAAACCGCTTCCAAATCTTCAATGACTCTTCGTCGCCGTCCTCCATCTTTCTGAAAAACTGTCTTGCTTCGTCGTTGGTGGGAGAGTTTTCTCCTTCGTCGCTGACGTCCTTGTTGATCTTGACGTAGACTTCAAACAAGTGGTTGATGGGGTCTTCGGCCAAAGCCTGTTCCGACCCGTACCGGGAGAATCCAACTGCCAAAAGCCCAAATTGTTTCCCCCAGTCACCCAAATAGTTGATTCTGGTGACGTTCCACCCGGCCTTTTCGTACAAGTTGGACAAGAATCCACCAATAATGGTCGATCTCAAGTGGCCAGCATGGAAAGGCTTGGCGATGTTGGGAGACGAGAACTCAATGAGGATGGTTTTGTTCTCTCCCAAAGGCAAGTACCCATAGTCGGTGGTTCTGGTCAAGGTATCCTTGATCACCAACTTGTACAAGAGGGTCTTGTTGAAGAAGAACTGCAAGAACGGACCCTCGGCCTTGATTTCCGACAAAAACTGGTCCTTTTCAAACTGGTGGCTCCACTCCTCCGCCTTGTCCTTGGGGTTGACGCCCTTCAATCTGAGTCTGGGCACAGGAATAAGCAAATCGCCCTTGTCCAACGCCGAGGGCGAATCCAATGCCTGGAATATGATGTCCTTATCCACCTGAGAGATGCGATGGAGCTCGTTGGTGATGTAGTTGCGAAAGACGTCCACGACGTTGTAGTCGGGATGAGCAGAAGGAACGGATGCAGGTTGGCGCAAACCCAACTGAGACAATCCCGTGGTTATCGAGTGCACGGATGCGGCTGTCGACATGGTGGCTTTGCTCTTGAATAGGTGCGATGACGGTCTGGCTACTGGGCTCCAGAATCTCATACACTGAATGGCGATGGGTTTGTACAAATATTTTTCACTATGAAGAAGTCGTGCTTAACTATGTGCGAATTGGGCGGCGCACGACGCGCAATGCAGTGGGTACGGCGATGTTCTGGGCAGTCAGAGGAGGGGAGCAAAGACCGGGGACTGGAAAGCTGTCTACAGAGACAAAGGGGCAAGGGGCCAGCAGTGGCCAAAGGCTGGGGAAGAAATAACGGCGGAAAATGCCGGAAAACGGGTGGTGTGGCCCCGGAAATGTGCAGCATACGCCATATATCCCCCCAGGTTCGTAACCACGTCGCCGGCACCGCCCCGAGCGCGGTCCGACGTCCAATGGCCCCGGTGCACACCCCAGCACCGGCGCCATGCATGCGGGAGCCGATTTGCGCACACAAGTGGCGCTATTCCCTCCAACTGTCGCCTAGTATGAACACGCAAGCACTGACGGCATTGTGAGCCGACGGCGGAGACGATAGCGGAAAAAAAATGGGAAAAATAAAAACACGGTTCCCGTAGGTGGGGCCACCTCGTCAACAGCGCCAGGATCTGGCCCAGCGATGATAGCAAGCGGAATTGGTGACGGCCGGGGCAAGTGATTTCACAATTATAATTGCCATAATTGAGATAATATCGTTAAATAGTTTAATTGGCGCCGAACAATGGAGGCAAAAAATAACCCCAGTCGAGGCTATTTTGCCAGCAACCTGGCGTTGGACTACTTCGAGGATATTGTCCGCGACGAGCCCGAGCCCTTGGAGCTCGTGGTGCTGGCGTTGGAGGAGGCGGTGGAGGTGGATGAGGTGGAGGTGGCTGATGGTGAGGCCGCCGCCATCGCCGCCATCTTTGTAATCACCTTTTTCTCCAAGGAGTGGTTGACCCAGAGCTCCACCGTAGATACGTGGATCGAAGACAAGATCGTGGCCTTTGTCGATAGTTACCAGTACCAGTGGGACCTGCTCTACCGCGACCGGGTGTATGCCCATGACGGTGACGTGCTTCTGTTGGCGATTACAGCGTTGGAGCGAGTAGTGACTCCGGAGGTGTCTCTCCTGTATCAGTGGTGGCTGGAGACGGGGTACTTGGCGGACTGGATGACGACGATAGAGGCGTTGTTGCTTGAGTTGGAGTTGTTGTCCACAAGACAAGGGGAATGGGGGGGTGGAGCGACACGGAGTCAAGGTTGGGATCCTTGATGCAGACAGACATCAGCCGTCAGACATTGGCAGACATACAACAGACAATGGCCAGACATCAGTTAGAGATTGGTAAGTTATCGGTCAGACATCATTTAGATATCGGTTAGTCATTGGTCTGACATTAGTCAGACTTCAGACTTCAGACTTCAGACTCCAGACTCCAGACTCCAGACTTCAAACTTCAGATAACTGTCTTCAAACATCAGTCAAATATCGGCCAGACATCAGCTAATCGCCTTCTAGATGCAACCAAGCCATCCAGGAGCCTATACAGCATCTACAGAGACCGTCGCTATTCAGCATATACAGACTAGCTTCAAGGGTGGTCGTGTCACGGACCTTGGGTATACCGAGACTAGGAGGGCAAACCATTGTAAGCCCTGACATTGAAGTCTGGTTCCATCAATGTCCCACCCATCAATATACATGACGAAGCACGTGCAAGTAGTTTCTCTTTCTCCAAACCCTTTGTCCTTACCGTGGCACAGTGATCATGTGACTTGTCCTCCACTCTGTTGATGGTGATATTGGTAGATATGATTGTAGCACGACCTTCCGACTGGCACTATCGGTTGCCGGATCCCCCACTTTCCTCTATTCTGTTGCAATTGTACCCTCCCCACCTTCCATTCACGTGACTACATTGGTACCACTATTGCCGTCTAGACTATCTTTGTCCTATTAGCCAAAGATTGCAACCTTACGACATTTTTGCATCCAGACACTTTTCTACCCCAGTTTCCACATTCTGTCTGCATCGCCAACCACGCACACCCCCATTTCCGTCATTGCCCACCCCCCTTTTCCATCAATTGATATACCTGTTGTCGGCATACCATCCGTCGGCAAACTTCTCCGTCGGCATACCATCCGTCGACATACCCCTCTCTCACCTACATCATCCGTCGCCATAAACAATGTCTGATCAGTTGTCGCAGTTGCAGGACATGGGGTTCTCTCGGGAGCTCGCCTCCGAGGCTCTCCGGCTCACAGACAACGACTTGCACAAGGCCATCGCCTACCTATTTGGCGAGCCCTTGGAAAACCCGGCGCCGGCTCCGGACGCAAACACCCAGCTCGTCAAGTACGACGACACGGTGCAGATCTCGAACCCCGAAGACATCCCCCACTTTGACGCCATGACCCCTTCCGACCCCACCACTCTGCGCGATTCCGGGCCCGTTCCCGAAGCCGACATCGCGGTGGAGACAGTGGAATCGGTATTTGACAGTGCGTCGCGGTTTCTCCGCAGTCCCGAAGAGCCCCCCGCGGTGTTGCCTCCTCGTGCGAGGTGGTATCAGAACTACTTGTTGCCTATAGTGGTGGTGTTGTCGCGGGTTTCGCCATTCCGGCGGGCGATTTTGGCCGCTACTGACTTTGACTATGGAGAGGATGATCGCTGGTACACGCCCCAGTCGCAGGTGGAGGTGAAGGTCCCCGAAGAGGACTTGGAGAAGGGGCAATCGGTGCGATTTGTAGGGGAGCTTCAGCGGTTGCTCGCGTTCTTGTCGCCCTTGAGCGAGCGTGCGTTTATCAGTGGCCAGGCGTTGTTGCGGAGCTTGCCAGACGACTTTGTTGAGGTTGTTACCACTGAGGTGGACGACATCGAGGAGTTGCTCAAGCAGATATTCTTGGTGTTGACCGCAGAGACGCGGACGGCGTTCTCCGGCACCAACAACGGCCTCGAGGGGATGTTCACGTCCACCGTGCGAAGCGACGAAGAGCTGAGCCTCGAAGTGTTCCAGTTGGACTTTGACACTCGCTTGGGGAGCATGCACGAATCGTTTGACTCGCTCTTTTGGCAGAGTTACGAGGGCATCGGCAACGTGGCCTTCACCACGATAGCGCCCGTGCTTGTGGTGCATATGGTGGGTGACGAAGACGGGTTCCGGGTGGACCCCGTGCGGTTGCAGGAGCATTTCTACCCCGGGATCTACTCGCAGGAGTATGTGGAGTTGGTACGAGACATGAATGAGGCACGCGACCGAGTGGTCCAGGAACGATCCGCAGTCACACGTGAGATTATGGACCACAACTCGTTCGAGGGCAAGCTGGTGGCCCAGGTGTTGGAGGGAGCTTTGGCGTACATGGGCCAAATGGGCACAGACAAGGATGCCCACGATGATCTCAAAAACTTGACCCACAATCTCCAGGGAGAGGTCGAGGGGCTCAAGGAGCGCTTGCGCAAGTTGGGGGAGGAGTATGTACGGTTGGACATCCACACCCCGGAGAATGTGTTGCTGCGCATCGCTGGTGATGCCTCCTTGACCGCCCCAGACAAATACCTGTTAATTGGGGTCATACTCTCGGACTGCGAGTATCTCTACAGGAACACGGACGATTCGACGTCCGGCTGGGTGTACTTCCGAGCCGGTTCCGCTCGAGATGGGACCGTGGTGGACTACAAGCAGGAGATGATGAGTTTTGACGACGTTGCGGCCTTTATTGAGGATGAGACCACCAACTCCGCGCGGCAGGTGGTGCTATTTTACGCCCGCGAAGGAGAGTGTCACGACGATACGGAAACAGTGTGGGGACCTGGACTTGCAGCCTTTTTCGCCAGGGACAACAAGATGGTGGAGTCGCACGGGAGTACTGAGGTTGACCAAGGAGCCGGGGAAGAGGACGAGGTCGTTGAAGATGGCCAAAGCGGCCATGATGACCACCCCCATGTCACTGACGAACTACCAGTGAGCCCAGAATCACCCACAGCCGGCCCTGATGCCGACCTTGGTGCCAACCCGTCCGCAAACCCCCCAAAAGCCCCCCAAAACCCCACTCAGAGGCCGATTTAATAGATATATAGCGCAGTATTGATGTACGGATGTCCTTCCCAAAACGGCGAGGAAAATCTCCACATCACCACCGTAAAACCAACCACCACATCGACCCCCGACTGCACACAGCCCTACACACAACCATGTCGTCGATTGTCGCATACGATCCCGACGACTTTGAGAACAACAATCCGTTCGCGGAGCCCCCGGCCCCGCAGAACGCCGATTCCGGCGCCGCTCCACCACAGAACGCTTCCGCCCCTCCACTCGACCACCCCCAAAATGCCCCCGCGGGACCCGACAACCACCAAGGCGGCAACGACGGTGCCGGTGCCGGAACCGAAGAAAGCGGCCAGCGTGCCGATCCTGATGGCGCCGGGCAGGACGAGCCGGTGACGGAGGAGGAGCTCCGGCGTCTTCTTCCGGAGCGGTTCACGAGCAAGTACGCCCTTGCGGTGCGGGTGGTGGCCCTCGAGCGCAACAAGCCCGGCAACCCCATCATGCGCATGGACGTGACGGTCACGGGATTGCCCCGGTTCCGCCAGACCGCCTACAAGGACGTGCGACGTACCTTCAACGGGGTGGTCAAGTTCAACAAGTACTTGGCGGTGGCCAACCTCGAGGTGTTTGTGCCGGTGGTGCCCGGGCCGATAGCGGCAGTGGCGGGCGGCGGCGACGACAGCGACAAGCGACAGATGGCGATGTGGCAGGAGTGGTGGGACCGGGTGACGGGCAACCCCCTCCTCATCCGCGACGAAGAGTTTGTGCACTTTGTGGAGAGCGACTTTGGTTACTCGGTCATCAACAGCGGACGGCGCACGGCGGTGGCGAGCGGGCTCACCCGGCGGGCACTCAAGCAGTTCCCTGCTCCCTACGACCCCTATCCGGAATTAGCGCTGTTTCGGCCCGTGATCAAGGCCGGGTACTTGGCGGGCCAGCGGTGGCACAAGCTTGTGGACCGGCAGACCCGGGTAGAGAAGCAGGTGCTGATTCATACCTACGAGTTGGGCAACAAGCTCCTGGTGTTGGCGCAGGGGGAGGAGGCGCACCCGGGGATGCGCAACATGTGGGAGAAGTTGGCCCGGCTTGTGCACGTACAGTCAGATTTGGAGGTGGCAGCGGCAAGCCACGACAGTGTCACGGTAGGTGCGGGACTTGCAGCCATGGTGGACGACTTCTATGCCATCAAGGAAGCCCTCACCAACCGGCACTTGATCATGCGCGAGCTCGCCCAGGCACAGTCCCGGCGCCACGACAAGCACCAGCAGGCGAGCCGGGTTAAGAGCCGGCTGGCATTGGACCCCATCAAGGTGGACGAGGCAGTGCGGGCATTGGAGCACGCGGCACAGGTGGAGGAGTCGTTGCGGATGCAAGTAAAGCGGATGCTGGGGGAGATGCGATATGAGCGCGAGGAGGTGGTGAACCATGTGGACACTCGGTTGCGGAGGATGTTGAAGGGGTACACCTTGCACAAAGTGGAGCATCATCGCAAGATGCTCAAGCACTTGGAAGCGGTGCGGGTGGATGTGCGGATTGTCGACGGGCGTGGGGGCTTGTCACGGCTCAACCGCGACCACTTGTCAAACATGAAGCACAAGTTGGAGCAATCGCAGCAGGCAGCAGGGGACCTGTGGTCGTCGCGGACGTTTCGGTCGCTCGAGGAGGAAGAGGAGCGGGAGAAGCAGGCGGGAGAAGAGGAAGGGGGCGACGACGGGGTGGTGGACGCCAAGAATGCGGCGACGGTGCTTGGGGTTGCTACGTTTTAGGAGATGTCCGTGGGAGAGGAAGGTGGATAGAGTGTGGTTAGTATGGCTAGTGAGTGATTAGCGAATGCATGGTACCCGAGAGATGTGTGGGAGGTGTAGCGAAGGGTTCAGGAAAGATGTGTAGCTAAGAAGTGAAGGAAGGAATTGATGCAGTGAGAAGAAGGGGACTGGCAGAAGAAGCAGAAGGGTATAGGCTATGGCGATATTCGAGTTAAAGATACGAAGGCTTCATGTAGAACAAGAGAGTAGTGTGTGTCGCTAGGGAGAATTGGAACGGCTGCAGGCTCGCTAGAAAAATAGCGAGAAAATAGTGAGAGAACCGCGAGAAAATGACGATAAAATTGAAACAAAATGATGAGAAATTGGTGAGAAAATGGTGAGAAAAGCAGAAGCTAGCGAGCATCGAGTGAGAAAACAGCGAGAACTGGGCGAACGTGGCGAGAAAGTCTCTCTGCGTAAAGAAAAAGTGCTTCAAAGCTTCCGCGAACTCTTGCGAAAACTTGCAAACTGCAGCGACAATGGTGATCGATGCAACCACCGCTTCTCCACAACCAACTCCACAACCAACACCTTAATCAACTCCTCAACCAACTTCTCAGGCCATCTACTATCAACCACAACCACAACCACAACCACAACCACCTCGCCCGTGTCACCACCTGAGCCGCACCGCCCTAGCGCCCAATCGGGACACCGCGACGCCTGCGCGCTCGCCCACGACAAATTGTCTATTTGCAACCACGAAAATCCTCCGTCCCCATCCATCACTCTTCCTGGCGCTGCCGTTGTTAGCACCCACTACGCCATCCTCTCGCCCCTCTTGCCCCACTTTACCCCTCACTGGAACCCCACTCTTCCGGCGCACACAAAAAGCCCCTGCAATCCGAACAATCCCTCGATATCCCCAGCCCCGAACCCCAGGCACCCCTCCTAAATGACACCCTCCGTCTATGTCCGTCCCCCTCCTGTTCAGTGACGATGAGTTCCACGACACCGCCCGGCGCTTGGGCCACATGAAGGTGGCGGAGATCAAGGACGTATGCCGGGCCATGGACTTGCGGTGCGGAGGCCGCAAGCAAGAGCTCGTGGACCGGGTGACAGCGGTGCTCGACAACTGGCGCACCGCCGGCGACACCGCCCACTTGGTGGCGGCGCGGGCGTTGGTGATCATGCGCGACGCCCGCCCCGACATCCCCCGGTTCCCGGACTTGTACCGGGCCATCTGCTCCGGCGACTACGCGGCGCCCTCTGGCGACACCCCGCCAGCCACGAGCCCGGCACCGCGCCCCGACCCCGCAGTGTTTGCCGACAGTCCTTTCTACACCCTCCGGCGTGTGATTCACGGCTGCCCCCAGATGTGCCCGCCCGCGCGCGGTCGCGGCCAATGCGAGATGTCGTTTGTGTTGACTAAAGACGAGACCGCCATGTTGCGCGGAGAGACAATGCGGTTGTACTTGTTGTGCGCCCGCACAGATGCCGGGCCGTCGCGGGCACCCATCCAGTACCCATGGCCGTCAGAGATCACCGTCAATAGCACGGCGGTGGCTCAGAGCTTCCGGGGCCTCAAGGGCAAGCCCGGTACCAGCAAGCCCGCAGACTTGACGACGATGGTGCGAGCGGCCCCGGCCCGCAACCGGGTGGTGATGCTCTACCAGCTGACATCAGAGGCGTACGTGGTGTACTTGTACGTGGTGGAAGTGGTGGCACCTGAATCCATTGTGCCCACCATAATCGCCCGCCCGCCCATCCACCGCTCCGCGACCGTGGCCCGCATCCGGGCTCACGACGACGACGACATTGTGGTCTCCAACACCACTGTCACCTTGCGGGACCCCGTAGCCTACACCCGCATGCGTCACCCCGTGCAGTCGGTGTACTGCGACCATCCGCAGTGCTTTGATGCCCTTGTGTACTTACAGTCCCAGCTCCAGTTGCCTACATGGATGTGTCCGGTGTGCTCACGCCCGGCCGCCCTCGCCGACTTGGCGGTGTCGGAGTACTTTGCCGACATCCTTGCCCTGGTGCCCGAGGAGGTGGATGCGGTGACGATCCGTCCCGACGGGTCGTGGGGTGCGGTGGCTGCGGATGGCGACGACGATGACGACGACGACGACTATAATCACGGGTCTCGACCTGCAGGCGCAGACTCGGTGGAAGTGGTGTCGTTGTCGAGCGACGACGACGACGACGGAGACGACCATGTCGAAACCGGCAATAACAACCGCAACACTAGCAATAATAACAACATTGGCATTAACGACAACGACAGCATCAATGACAACGATAACGACAGCATCAATATCGACGACATCATCAACGACATCGACAACGACATCGACGCCAACAACCACATCGACCAGGCGCGGGTCCCGCAAGGGCCATCCCGTGCTCTTCCAGGCCCCCCCGCTCCTTCCCAAGCACTCCCATTACCACCTCCATCCGCGTCTTCTATCACACACCCGTCCCAACTGCGACCAGATCCGTTGTTGAGCGCGGCTTCGTCTCCCGACGCTATTTCTGCGCCCAAGTCCACCAAGGCGCCGACAATCCCATCTTCCGACTCCCTGGCTGCCGGATCTCCGCCACATATCCATGGCCGCTCTTCGCGGGCCTCGTTCTCTAGCGATTCCATGGCTCCAACCAGACATCAAAAGGCTCCTGTGGTCCCACCGTCCGCTAGTGTCACTCCCCAAAAAGCATATTCACCCAATCTGGATACCTTTCCGATAAACTCTTTGATTCAAGCACAAGGTTTGCAGTCTCAGCCAACAAATTCCGGCACGCTCCCTTTACCTATGCCTCCACTAATGCCGCTGGAAGATGTCTCTTTATTGCTGGTACCATCTACAACTATTGGGAGCGCCCAAGTCTTTCCTTATCGGCACATCCGACTTCCTGAAATTGTAAACAATCAGCATACCTGGATTCCTGGCTCCGATGCAGAAATATTATCGTCGCTGGATGCTTTAATGCAAAGTATTTCACAGTCGCAGAATGTTGAGACCCAAAATTCAATGCCTCAGAACTCCTTATCCCAGAAACGACCCCCAGACTTGGCTAACCTTGACGACAACTCCCCCCTCGCATCATGGCCTCGCATCAGATCCACTTTCCCAAAAACTCCAATTACCGACAGTACAATTGCATCTATAACTCCCATCAATTCTGGTCCGATGTCGCAAGTTGAAAATGATTTGCAAAACTCACCTGAAAACCTGCAAATTGAAATTCAAAATGCTTCCCGACTTCCAAAACCTCCAGCCTACAATTATTCGCCGTTGTTCATTCAGAGGAGAAGAGCTTTCCGGCCAATTCCAACCCTGCACTCTCCGCCGGGCCAGATTCCAAATACGGGTATTGTCACCGGTACTTCGACTGCAAACTCTCCCGATTTATCTACTGAGGAAGCTTCAAAGACGAGAACTCTTCCGCAAACCAGTTTGGACAAGAATCTGACATCAATTTCCAATAGCGGAACTGAGACTGTTGGCAAAGAAATCGGTTTGGGCATTGGTACAACTCTTGAGACAAGTAATGCCGTCTTGAATAATAGCGCAGCAATTTCGAATGGTGTCTCTTATGTATCAACTACTAAGGAGAATAATTTGAGTATAAGTAACGATACCTCAAATCGAGATGTTCCAGCACCTATCCCCGATAGATCTCAAAGACAAGAAACAAGAGAAAAAGATGCATCTGTTGGAGCAGGCGATAACCAGTTGTCAAGTATTCCAGGGCAGCCCCGTAATGCCACTGTAATGGAAGCAGACCAACCTGGGCCAGATGATCACCACCAAGAAGCATCAGTGCTGTTTGAGAAGTCACTGAGTTCAGTACATTCCCCTGTTGAGATTCCTGAATCTGATGATTCACCAGCTGCAGTACCTATTTCTTCATTTGCTGGGACAGAAAAGACTACGGAAAATAACCTCAGCAGTCTGGAAGTTGCTATTAGTCCAGACCAAGAAGTAGTTCCAGCCAATGGGTTAGTCCGCCGAAGAAGCAGAACTTATGAGGCAGCGTTGCTGTCGATGAATAGACAAATTTCCACAATGAGAGCACCAGCAATTGGGAAACACCACCTTGAAAGCCGAAATGACAATCAGCAAGTAGTTCCTGCACGACAAGTTGAAACATTGGGCAAAGGTGGCACTGCTCCTTGGTGGAAACATACAAGCCAGTCTACCGACTCGTTTCTGCGAGCAATGGTGACCCTCCCATCTCGTGAAGTTGCTCCAGATGGTGCTTCTGAAACAAATGAACATAGAAAACCAATTCCCGATGCCCATTCTAAAAACGAGGAACTGGTAGCAACTACATTCAAAACCCTTGAAGACAATCAGGTATCTGAGCTTCTAGAGTTGGCAAAACGTCAGGCAAATGAAATTGAAGCTTTTGATCGCACCACCAAGAACACCATTCAAGCTATTAAGTCAACATCTACCAATGCTAACTTTTCCAGCTATCCTGAGTCGTTCAGAAAAGTTCTTGAGGAGCAAGATCGGAAAAAACGCCATCTTATGGTGAAAAACACCGTGCTTATGTTTGTACTGAACCGCAGTGTTGAAAAGAACACTTTGACAGCTCTGCACGAAGAACAGCATCGACAGATGATGATTAAACACGACGCAGAAAGACAAGCTTTGAGGGGTCGGCAATTGGCTTCTAGCCATGCGTTGCCGAACCTTTCGGCGTTGACCACATCCCACAACGAAAGTGAACAAGTGCCAAGTTCCACTTTAGCGAATGCGGACATTGACCGCCAGTTTTTTGATCATCTTGAAATGGCGGCTCGGCGGGCGCGACAACTCCCAGTGACTCTGCCGGGGGGAACTATGAACGAAGCTCCGCAAATGCTTAGTGCCCCACATTCCCAAGATGTGGCAGGCCACCAACCGTTTCAACAGCCAATAGCATATCCACCGACAAATGGCGGTATGTACCAGGCAGCTCCAACATTGTCTCCGCAGCCCTATCAGCCGAATATAGAACGGTCACAAACGCCACCAATTCCGTTCGCTGGCGAGTTGGTTCCCGTTCTGGGTTCGTTTCCCTACAAAAATGAGGCTGGGTGGACCAATGGTTATCATCCCTTGCCTAACGTTACCACGGATACTTCCCCAACCATGAGCGTCACTGCTGGGGCTGATGGTAGACCTCAACCGCGGTACTCGCGATCAGCATTTGATGTTCTTGAACAGCAGCAGAAACGACAGCGGGTTGAGAGCTACTTGGGGTTTGCTGTGGACCAAGAGGCGCTTTCTTTGGGCACCAAGAACAAGGGAGCCAGTGGGGTCACGCCCATCAGTGGCAAGATCACCAACATCAATCTCAATTCCCCTGGCAATGCTGTGGCACCCAGAAAGGAGTCTGTGGTGATTGACTTGACGGGAGATGATTCCGACTAGCATCAGCTCCACCTGTATTAATATTGTAACGATAATCGATGTCTATTTAATGGGAGATGGTTCCCATGCTTAGGAATATTCAGATGTAGGTGGTGATTGTGGTACCAGCATTGCGGGTCTTGAGTGCTTGTTGATCCTTTGTGATGCAGATACCAATAGTCGTGCTTCTTTGTAGTATGCTGCCACAATAGGCACGGTTTCCTGCTTCGCCGTAGCATGCTTTCCTTCTGAACTACTCACGTACAATCCTCAAACAGTTGTCTCCATCAACCTCTTGGCTGCGCACTCTCGCCGCCGTTACACCGCCTTCCGAATGCCTGATTGTATATTAGTCGCTATAGTACATAGAAAGAGAACGGTCCTACATGGGACTGGGGCCCAAGTAGTCCTCCTTTATACTGCCAATGGCGTAGATCTCATTGACGTCGGTTCGGGTCCCCACAATCTTCAACCGCACCCTCGACCCCTTCTCGATGTTTTCGTCGGGGCTGACGTAGGCCGGGGGGTTGGCGGAGGGGTTGAACTTCATGTCTGAGGGAATCAAGTGGGTACTGATGAACACGGAGAGCGGACCCACGTCGGCAAAGAACCCCATCTTGTTGACGGTAGTGACTACGCCGTCCACCACCTCGCCCTTGAACGGCTTCCACACCACCGCCCGGTACTTGACCTCGAACTCGGCCATCCCCGTGCTGGGGATTATCCTCCCCTTGCCCACGTCGATGTTCATGCAGTCGAGCACACACACAATGTAGCCAAACTGACCCGTGCACGTTCCTTCTACATCGCTCAATAGCTTGTCCCGGAGGTACTGGTCCATCTGGGGCCCAAAGTACGACGGGTGGAGGGTGAGGTTGAGGGAAAGGTCCTTGAGGAAAAACATGGCCAATCAGAAGCAGCTAACACGCGGAAAATGGCACGCAAATGGACGCACGGTTGGTGGAGTGAGTCGGTGATGGTCGTTAGGCCGCAAATACAAACTGCTACAATGTCAACCACAATCAGCGATCGCCACTATCTCAGCAATCTCAACCACAATCAACGATCGTAACAATCTCAACAACAAACTCAACAATCTCAACAATCACAAATTTTCAACAATCACAAATCTTCAACACTCACAGCAAACACAACAACACAACAAACCCAAATCTCAACAACTGACTATATATACACGAATAAGATCGCAACTAGGGTGTGCGCAGCAACGGCTTCCGGTATCGGGGTTCGAACAGCGGGGCCTCGTGTGCAGGAGCGGCGGCGGATGGGCCTGTGTATTGCTTGGTGTCTGGGGTGGAGGGCAGTGAGCACGGTGGAGGAGTGGTGCATTCGTTGATGTTGACGGTGGGCAAATTTGGTGTCGAGGGTTGGGCGGGGCACGACGGGGAATTTTTCACCATCACGACAACGACATTTGCCAGCACCATCGACGGTCAAAAAACCAAGCAGTATGTCGCAGAGGATCGGAACGTCGGTGTCGGCGTTGACCAAGGTGTGGCATCACGTGGACGTGGCCGCCGAGTCACGCACGTTGGGGCGGTTGGCGGCCAGCATCGCCATCACCCTCCAGGGCAAGCACAAACCCACCTTCTCCCCCAACCGTGACCACGGCGACTACGTGGTGGTGACCAACTGCTCGCACTTGAAGGTCACGGGGAACAAGATGCAGGACAAGACCTACTGGTCCCACAGCACCCGCCCCGGGTCGTTGCGGTTGGTGTCGATGGAGACCATGATTGCCAACAGGGGGTACGGCGAGGTGTTGCGCCGGGCCGTCAAGGGCATGTTGCCCAAGAACAAGCACCGGCTCGTGCGCATGGACCGGTTGAAGGTGTTTGACGGCGACGAGCACCCCTACAAGCACAACTTGGTTGCGTTTGCCGACGAGGTGCAGGAGATGAAGGCCAAGGCGGCGGCGTTGGAGAAGAGCGAGCACGAGCGGGCGGTGCTCCGTAAGCAATATCTTGGACAGTAGTCGGTGTATATCCTGTAAATAGCGCCAATATATGGCCGTGTTGTCTGTTGCGGGGTGTAGGGCATTGGGGGTACACATTTGGGGGGTTGCGGGGCACATTTAGGGCACATACTGAGGGTGGTATAGAGTTACACATAATGAGGGTGGTACATACTGAGTCACATATATCGAGTGTGGTACTACACATATAGAGAGTGGTACATATATAGAGGGTGACACACATATTGAGGTACACATATTGGTCCACATACTGAGTGGTCCACATATCGAGGGTGGAACACCTAGAGTTACACATATCGAGGCACACATATTGGGTACACATTCTGTGGGTGCTGGCTGAGCCATACAAGACCGCTATATAGACATGATTGACCATGCTCGACTTTTCCTACAGTGTCACAGAGCCTTTAACCTCGAGGATGCTGCCTTCAGAGTGTACAACACTTGCGTACTTCCAATAGTTGGACCTCACATCCTTTCGACCCATTGTATTCCTTGCAACCACTCTAGCACTCTCTTTGCACTCTCTTTGTACTCGAGCCACATTCGACCTTTACACTCAACACCCCTCACCCTCACCCTCACCCTCACCCACGCAATCCCCCCAATTCCTGCTCATCTGCTTTTGCATTAACCTCTATTTATAAATACAATAACGTCTTGATATTACAGCGACCCCCAGGGTGACTCGCCCCTATACTCGAATGCTCTGGCCAGACCTCTCTGTGTACAATCTTGGAGAAATGTTCATGGCCATCAACTCCTGGAACAACAACTTGGCGGCGTAGGGGATGTGGATCTGGTAGATGTTGGTCTTGTTCTTGCAGGACCGACACTCAAACTGGTTCTTCTTCAAGTTGGCAATCACCGACATCAACCCACACAGACCACAAATATGCACTCTGAACGCATCCGATGCCTCCATCAACCTCTCCTTCAAGAACCCGGCTGCCCCGTGGGCAATCATACAATCTCTCTCCATTTCCCCGAAACGAAGACCCCCATCACGTGATCTACCCTCCACAGGCTGTCTTGTCAATACTTGCACAGGGCCTCTGGCACGGGCGTGGATCTTGTCGTCCACCATGTGTCTCAACCGCTGGTAGTAGGTGGGGCCAAAGAACACCTGCGCCATCAACTTCTTACCCGTGTGCCCGTTGTACATCACCTCGAACCCACGGGACTGGTAGCCATGCTCACGCAAAAGCCGCGAGATGGCCTCGGCCGTGACGTCGGTAAATGGAGATGCATCACCTTCCAACCCTGACAATGCCGACACCTTGGACAACAAACACTCAATCAAGTGCGCCACTGTCATACGAGAGGGAATGGCGTGAGGGTTGATGATCAAGTCAGGAACAATACCCTGGGCCGAAAACGGCATATCCTCGTGGCGGTAGGTGACACCAATGGTACCCTTTTGCCCGTGACGAGATGCAAACTTGTCACCGATTTGTGGCACTTTGGTGGTTCTCATCCTCACCTTGACAAACTTGGCCCCATCCCCGTTGGTGGTCAACAACACCTGGTCGACAATACCCGATTCTGTGCTTCTCAACGGGGTGGATGCATCTCTCTTGGTGTGGTACTGAGTCCTCTGTCCCAATTCTTCGGTATCAGGAGGGATGGGGGTGGTCTTACCAATGATGATGTCCTCACCACTGACCCGGACCCCTGGAGCAATCAACCCATCGTCATCCAACTTCTCGTAGGTGCCGTGCTTCAACCGCAAGGTGTCTGACCTCAGGGGTTTTTCAAAGGTCTCGAGGGCCTTCATCCCCTGTCTCTTTTCCAAGTCCATGTACGAGCGGAAGAACAACGACCGGAACAAACCACGATCGATGGACGACTGGTTCATAATCATGGAATCTTCCTGGTTGTACCCCGAGTAACAAGCAATGGCGACAATGGCATTCTGTCCTGCCGGCAACTCTCTAAACTTCAAATGCTCCATAGCCCGGGTGGTGGCAAGGGGCTTTTGTGGGTAGTACAAAATGTTGGCCATGGTGTCCATACGCACGGCGTAGTTGGTCAAAAACACCCCCATGGCCTGCTTACCCATCGCCGACTGGTAAGTGTTACGAGGCGACTGGTTGTGGTCCGGGAAGGGAATGATAGATGCCGCCACCCCCAAGATCATCGACGGATGAATCTCACAGTGGGTGAAGGTGTGGGTGGAGCTGGAGAAGGTGGGCTTGATCCGCTTGGCAGGATCCAACTCCTGCTCCTCCAACTGGAGGTCCTTCTGCTGGGTCTCAGTCAACGCCGACTTGGACGCCTCGAGGTCTTCTGGGGTCATGGCAATCATGATGGTCTCCTCTTCCTCGGCATCCACGTACTCCACAATGCCGTCATTGACCAACGATGACCACGAGTAGCTGCCGCTGTCGTCGTCGCCGCCATAGTCGTCATACTCGGAGTTCAATAACTTGTGCACGTGCTCCTTGTGCAACTTCAAGTCGCCCTTGGTGTCGGACTCGGGGTCATCGTCGACAATGAAAAGAGGACGGTACACACGTCCGGCATCAGTGAAGATCTTGAACTCCTTCTCTCGAATGTCACGAATGATGGACACCTCAGGGGAAATGTCGCCTCGGCGTCTGAGACTGCGCATGGTGTCAACCAAATTGGCAGGATCACGGTGGGTACCCACCCATACACCATTGACAAACACCCTGGTAGAGTCTGGGGAGTTAGAGGGCACATAGTCCTCAAGGGGTTCCATCCCCCATTCCTCCAAAAAGTACAAGATGGGCTCCGAAGGGGTCCCCACCGAGATGCACGTCATCAATGACAAGTTCTTGACCAAACCACACGCCTGGCCTTCGGGGGTTTCTGCAGGACACACCAAACCCCAATGGGTATTGTGCAACTGTCTGGGCTTGGCAATCTTACCGTCTCTGCCAATGGGGGTGTTGGTTCTCCGCAAGTGCGACAATGTTGACGAGTAGGTATAACGGTTCAACACCTGCGACACCCCGGCACGCGAGCTCATGGCCTTCTTCTGCTCACCCCAGTTCCCGGTGGCCAACGAGTACCGCAACCCGTCGGTGATGGTCTGCGACTTGACAGCCAACGTCAAGTTGAACTCCTTGTCATTCTCCACACACCGTTGCATGTAGTTGTAGATGTCCTTGGTGAGCTTCTTGAACAAGATCCGGAACAAGTTGGCCAATAATGGGCCCGCCAAGTCCAAACGCTTCTTACCAAAGTGGTCTCTGTCGTCGGGTTCCTTACGTTCCAATGCACACAACAACAACCGGTTGACCATGTAACCCAAAAAGAAGGCCTTTCTGGTCTCAAACCCTTCTTCCTGGGTGATGTTGGGGAGCAATTCCTTCTGCAAGATGTCCTTGGCGTACTGGATACGCTTTTCTCGGCGGATTCCAAGCACCCCTCTACGACCGATAAAGTCGAGGGCCACTTCGCGTTCCTGGATGACAAACCCTTCTTCTACACAGGGTTTCAACATCTCCAACATCTGCCAGTCATTGGCGTCGTAACAAATGTGCTCGAGAATGTCCCCGTCGGGCACCACACCCAACGCCCGGAACACAATGACAATGGGGATGTCTTCTTTGATGTAGGGTAAGGTGGCCTTGATGGTCCGCGAGGATGTACCCTTGTCGTCACGGCCGTACAACTTGATCTGCATGGACGAGATCAACCGCGAGCCCTTTTCGATGGCGGACCGGATCTCGGCCACATGGGAGATGGGCGAGGGTGCTGCCTTCTTGAACACCTGCACAATGTTGGCGGCCGACCGTTCTTGGGCAATCAACACCTTCTCAGACCCGTTGATGACAAAGTAGCCTCCCATATCGTAGGGACACTCCTTAAGTTCGTAAAAGTCGTGTTCTGCCAAGTCCCGCAACATGCAAAACTTGGACCGCAACATGATGGGCACTTTACCGAGATAGACCTTGGTCTGGGCATCCTCGTTGTGCATCTTTTCCTCGATCCACTCGAGGTCATTGTCCTTGCGCTTGTTGTCGTCGGACTTGAACACCTTTTTGGTCATGTCCACATACAAGGGGGACGAGTAGGTCAAGTTCCGCAACCGGGCCTCCTGGGGGAACATGGGGTGGGTGGTTCCGTCCCCTTCCGTCTGGGAGGGCTTGGAGATGTAGATCTTGCCAAAGGTGATTTCGTAACGCCTGTTTTCAAAGTCGTCCTCCGAGGTGTGCTGGGCGGGCTGGTCGAGGATGAGGTGGGAGTCTTCCCACACGAGTTCCTGGATGGTTGTTTCGATGAACTCGTCGAACGAGTCCAACTGTTGCGACACCAACCCCTTTTCTTGGAAGAATGCCGATATCACCGTCCAGCAGTCCTCTGGGGTGATGCTGGCGGAGTCGTCGTCGTACATGTATGGGTCTTCAGACATTGTGGAGTGTTGGTTGGAGGTTGTTTGGGGGTAGTTGAATGTTGCTGGTTTGCTGATTGTCGGTTATCGTATGACGAATGGATGTCGAATGGAAGTCGAGTCGAAGTCGATGTCGATGGATCGATTTGATGGATCGATTTTCGAAGACTTGTCGAATATTAGTCGCTTTGTCGATGAGAAGTCGATGATTATCGATGTTGATGATGCTTGATTGTCGATAGTTTCGATTCTTCAAGGTTCGTTTATGGTTGTCGATTCTTCAAGGTATGTCGATGGTTGTCGATTTGTCACCGTTTGTCGAGTTTGCTGTCGAATGTCGCTTGTCGCGTTCTGACAACTGGTCGCCTGTTGTCGTCGTGGTACGACTCTCGATTACACGGGTGTGCCGGTATGAAAGGTCCCGTGGTGGCGTCCGGTGGTGGCGTCCTTTGCTTCAAGAGACACGTGATTCGGGTGTTTCTGCAGGTTTAGCCGTCGGGACGTGTCGCGGACGATGGACGATGCAGCCAGGGACGTGGATGGCGATCGATGGAGCAGGGAGGGCGGAGGGCGGTGGCAGCAAGACGTGACGGCGGGGTGGATGTTTTGCCCGGTTTTTGTCGCCATGTCGTCGGTGCGCGCACGACGGACAAATTTTTCGCGCGACATTCGCGACATTGTCGTGACGGCCATCACCGCTTTCACCACCTCGACGACGCTGGCGTTGATGCGGCCGTCCTCCTTCACCCCCTCCTTCTCGACCACCCCGCACGACCCCCACGCACACCCACACACCATGGACAGGGCCAGACAGGCGGTGAACGGGCTCAGACTCGGCGCACGGTGGTTGCACCACCGCGTCAAGCCCAAGGACTACCCCGTGGTGCACGCAGACAACGTCGACCTCAACCCGGCCCGGCACGGGTTCCGTCGCGTCAGACCGCCGCTCCTCTCGCAGGCGGTCACCGACACCCTCTTCCCGCTGGCGGAGATCCAGAAACGGTACCAGGAGGCGGGCAAACCCGTGCCCAACAAGTTCCGGGGCGGCGGCGACGACATCGCCCGCCGCAACTTTGAGCGGTACCAGGACCAGGTGGCCGAGGGCCGGCCTCATTTCCGGGTGGGCGGAACCCCCGTGTACTTCCCCCGCGGGCGCATCTGTCTTCTCCGGCCCAACGCCAAGCACACCCCCTACCAGGCCAAGTTCTTGGTGCCCAAATCCATGAACAAGTTGGAGTTGCGCGACTACTTGTGGCACGTGTACGGGTTGCGGGCGTTGAACGTGACGGTGCAGTTGCTTCCCAGCAAGTGGAACCGCGGCCTCTACGACTTTGGCCGCTGGCGCGGACCCCAGCACAAGAAGATGACGGTGGACATGGCCGAGCCGTTTGTGTGGCCACCAGTGGCGGACGAGGTGCAGCAGCGCGCCCTCTACCAGCGCGAGAACGACCAGAAGGTGGTGCTCTCCAACTTTGCCCGCGGCTCCGACAAGAGCAAGCGCTTGGAGGCCTACGACGGCATGTACTCCGGCCCGGAGTTGCCCAACGCCTTCATCCCCGCCAAGTTGCGGGCCCAGGGCCAGGCCCGCGTTGACGCCCACGACGCCAAGGTAGCGCTGGTGGCCGACAGGCAGTTGTTGTCGCAGTATATTGCCGACACCCCCGCCAATTGATCCCTCTGTACATAGTCAATACACATGCCGTAATCGCCGATCCGCCGTATTTGCGGCACACTTCCGGGGCACACTTCCGCCGGACATTTTGTCTGACAGCTTGGTGTCAGACATTGACAAGAGCCTGAATCCTACACTTTTATGCAGACACTGACTACACTGATACTACACTGATAACTGCTATAACTAGCAACTACACCCTCCAACACACCATATCCGCTGTAAATAAACCAAAACATAGTAATACCAATGACCTCCAGCACGGCCCCAACGTCAGTACTCCTGTAGCCAGAATCGCACCTCCACTCACCACCCGGCTACCATATACAACATGTAAACCTAGCAAACCCAAACCATTCTAAACACAATCCCTACCATAAAAACCCCCGCTTGCGGGGCTCCTCCGCCGGCGCCCCGTCGGTATCAACCACATCAAACTCCTCCCCCGCGGCGGCATCTACCTCCCGCGTGGCCGCCGCACCGGCGCCCGCCAACTTGTTCTTCATATTCATCACCATCACAAACGAGCTGTCCAACATGTTGCCATAGTCGGAGCCAGACGACGTCGCCGCGGGCTCACTGTTCCCGTTGGCCCCCGCGCGCGACCCCATCCCCGCCTTCACCAACTGCAACATGCTCCACGGCTGCTGCGACACCTTGCGGATCACGTCAATGTTGCCCTCGACCCACGGCTTCAAGTACTGGAAGAAAATGTACCCGGCGCCGGTGGAGGCGAACTGCCGCCACTCGCTGGTGGTGTCGAAGCTGGCGTGGGCCTCGATCTCCAGCGCCGGCGACACCATGGGCACAATCAACCACACGCTCACCGCCACCCGCGCCAACCCGTACCCGGGCAAATACTTCAACAAAAGCACGCTGTCGGCGGCCGAGATGCAAGCCACCACGATCCAGTAGATGAACCACTTCTGGATCGCCAACAAGTGGGTCTGCAACGCCACCTCGTCGCCAGGACCCCCCTCGGGGCCCCCAGAGTCGCCCCCCTTGTACAACAACGAGAGCGGAACCGTGATGCCGCCAATGCGCACGTTCTGCGCCGTCATGCGCTGGGCGCACCGGCTGTAGTCCTCGAACGCCCGACACGACGCAATCACGGGGTATACGGTGGTCACGGCCACACTGGCACCGGTTAGTAACAACGGCAACCCCCTTGGGCAAGACGGCCACGGGACCGGGCAAACGCCAACATACCTCAAGATAGTAAGCACACCCATCGACACTGTGGATACGGTTCACGGTCGGGATGTCTGCAGATAGTAGGAATAATCGCTGATAGCCACCAAGTGGTGTGCAATTGCATTCGTGTGGTGCAAACAGGGAATCCCAGATAACTCCGCAAATCGGTGCGCGCACGCCGGTTGATAAGGGCACCGTGATCAGCCGGGCCGGAGAACGTGATCGTCGTGGAGGCGGCGAGAGACGTCTGTGGGCGACGGGGGCGATTGGGTAATCGGATTTGGGGTTTGGTTCTGGGGTCGTGGGGTTGCTGCTTGTTTGATCGTAAGGTTGTTTCCGCTGTTTCCGGCACTGGCTGCATTTTGCACGGAGTTGGCCAATAAGTTGGAGACACTGCTGGCAGGTTTAGCGAGCTCTGCGCATGACGATGACGTAATTCAGCCTTTCAGGGTGCAGGGACACTGGCGTCTTGATTGGGTTGCAGTTCTCACCTGTCTCGCCTCTCCCTTATCAAGCTTTCACTCTTATCTCTGGCTTTCTCTGACCTTCACTGACCTTCACTAATCTTCACTCACCTCTCATCCTTATCTCACCCTTGTAATTGATTTTCTCGCTCCTCTCTCACCACTCACCTTATCTTAGCTTTGTATCTGAGTTTCTCACTCCTCTCTTATCTCAGCCTTTTATTTAACGTTCTCTCTCCTCTCACTCATCTTTCCTTATTTGTCTCCCCTCACGCTACATTTCTTGCTCACCTTTTGCTCACCCTACAATTTCGCAATTGCAATACAATGTCCATTACTCTGTTCTTTATTACTATCCCTCAATATTGTAGCCTCTCTTGTTCAAATTGTCTACATTCCACTCCCACGTTTCCTCAGCATACTCTTCGTTGAGAGCAATCTTGCTGGGGGTATCAATACTCCCTCCAGTAATCACATACGCCCCGTTGTCCTTCAACGTCAACGATGGGTCCAACGCTGCACGCAAGCTGGCAGTGCTGCCGTTCTCGTTCGACACCCCCATCAACTTGTTCGAAACAGCAAAAAGACCACTGGCAATCACCCCAACCGCCGGCAACTTTCTCCAATAGTCATACAAATCGGTACCCATGACGATACCGGGGTGCACGGCGAGGGTAAGAATGTCGGGATACCGCTTGGCAAACTGTTTCGAAAAGTGGATGGTGGCCGTCTTGGCTAGACCATACCTCACCCATGTAAACACACTGTTGGGCTTCTTGTTCAACTTGTTCTCCTCAGGCTTGAAATGCTTGTAGTCAAAGTTGTGGCCCACAGACGTCAAACTAACCACACGAGCAGTGATGCCCTCCTTGACGGCTGCCTGCAAGTAGGGCAACAACTTCAACGTCAACAACATGTGGGCCACAAAGTTCACCTGGTATTGTATCTCGTAGTCATCACCAGTAACCTCATAGGGCACACCCATGAGCCCGGCATTGTTGATGAGTAAGTGCAATCTTGTCTCGTGGGTGGCAAATTCCTCTACAGCTTTGGGCACCGTCTTCAAATCCGCCAAATCAAGGTGGATGTAGTGCACTTGGCCCAACTTTCTCTCTTGCCTTTGCTCAGGAGTGTACTCGTCGACTCTTTTTTTAGCCTCCACCTGGATATCCTCGATAGCCTTTAAACACTTGGTTTCGTTTCTACCAGCAATATACACTACAAAGCCGTGCAACAACAAATGCAAGGCAGTAAAGTAGCCAATTCCCGAGTTGCCTCCCGTGATCAATGCCACCCGCTTTTCTTTTGCGGGGTCGCAGTATGGCCCCGTGGTGGGGTCATAGAATTCTACTCTTCCTGATATTTGATTCAATGGCATCGCTGGTTATAGTAGTGATGGCAAAAAGCCCTGCTATTTGCAAATTAAATCTATATATAGAGACCCAATTTCACGTGCAATTCAGGCTATGTCCGGCCATTATTACTGTTTTTGGAAGGGAGCACTTATCACAGGAGGAAGGGTGTGCGGCTTGCAAATCTTCTGGAACCCCATTGTTTTCTGTTTTGAAAGCTTCTGTAGACAGTGCATCTAGTATAGAATTTGTAGTGGCGCGTGGATAACTGGCGATGCGGGGCACGATCAGCTGCGCTAGCGAGTGAATGTCCAGAGTGGGTAAGTTAACCATCGGATGTGCGTCCGTAGCAGGGGGGATTAGGAGTGGGTTACGGGAAAAGAGATTAGTGTCTATCTAATCTGGTCATGAGATATTGTGAAATCACGAGAAAGATCTGCAAAATCTTGAATTGCCGTTTGCCAATTGAGAGTAGCAATTTTAGCAAAGTATGGTTTAATGCAAATTAGGCCAATGTTCCTATTGCGTAGCGCAGGTGTTTTGATTTGGCACGAGCCAAGGAACGAGGCTCTCATGTAACAGGTTTGTAGCGTTCATGGCAAATTGCGAAAAAGGAAACCTGTCAAATCGAATCTTCTCTAAATCTGTGTATTACCTTGTCAACAGAGTTCTAGTAGCCAAACAACCCAGGCCACTCTGATTCTCAACTTACCGATCTACGAGGAAATGCGCCTGGCCTAAAATCAAAGTATCAGCTTTACATCGGACTCCACAATTTAAGACACCTTGTAGTATGGTCATGGAATTTCTCTGTGTCCATGGTTTATGAGAAAGCAACGCTAGATATGATCGTCAGGTAGTTCCATGGACCATTAAATTATGGAAGCGATAAGTAATTAGTAGATAACTTCCAAACGAACATGATAACCACAGAGCTCATCTACAGTACAAGCATACAAATACACAATGTACTAGGTCTTCAGGCCCAGAACTACAGCACTCACTATCATGAACAGCACCCCAAGTACACTCCAATCAAAGATATCCCTTGCTGCGAGCACTGTTTCAAAGTACTGGACAGGAGTAGCAATGGCGATTATTCAGCATCGCCCAAAACTTCCTGACGAAGGAACACTGTAATTACCATATTCGTAGCGGAGAACGAAGCATTTACACAATTCAAAGAAGACACTTGAAACACAGAAAGAATAAACATTTCTGGATGCATGCAAGTTTGCCTAACAATGAGTCACAGACAGACTGACGACGCATACCTATGGCAGATAAGCAAGAATCGAACACAGTCCACCACTGTGGTGTTGCCTACCGGATTTGCTTTTGTGTATGATGGTAACAAGGCGAGAACAAATCACTGCCATTTAGGGATTATCATTGATTAAAGATAAGAAAATGGGAAAATGTGGGGAAGCATGCGACATGGTAGCATTGGCCCCTAACAATCATAGTCCGTCTAGGAAATCTAAATCTAATTCTAGCACCACTGCAGACATGCAATTATGGTGTTCCCCACCGCAGAGCTAGGAATTTCAACTAGTTTCCCCACTCCAAGATGTAGCTTTCCAAGCTTTTAGTGCATTGTTGCTGGGCATGGTACTGTCGCAGGCAATATCCGCAATATACGGAAATCGAACCGCACTCACTACATCGTGCACTTCCATCTAGACAACAACGTGCGCCGGGTAGATATTGCCATCCACAGCACATTTCAGCAATATCCCCCGGGGATTCCGGCCATCGCCGGCCCCAGCTGTCCCCGGGTTCCACACGTCAAGAAAACACGGTTTTGTGGCTATCAGTGAGATAATACTCCCGTGTTTCGGTACCTCTGAAAAATAATCTTCGGAGTTCATCCAAGAAATGGCACCACGTCGTGTCAAGAAATTTGTTGGGAACCCCGGGCCCGTTGCAGCCGTCCGTACCGCCACACGATAGCCCTCTGTAGCAGAACCAATTGGCGGTGCTAGCAAACTGTAGCAAGAGGCGAGCACCGCATCACGTGCGGTGGTTGGGCTCAGCCCAGGACAGCGCCGTACAAGAATGAGCTGATTTGTGGGGAGCACATGCCGGTAAACAAGGTTTGCAACTCCTGCACCTGAACATGCAATTGTGGGCGAGTGGTGGCGGAATGGCGTCGCAAACCATAACCCCAAATAAGGAGACAAAAGTTGAAAATACCCCTCAAATTGCAAAATCTTGCCATCGTAATAGGGGCGCTACAGAAGGTGCGACATGGCCAAACAATGGCGGTCCCTTCTCCTATTTTCTACTCCGAATGGATATTTTTACCACCGCAGAACCAATTGTGTGGGGTTGTCTGCTCATCACTTGGCGATGACATCATCCTCAAGGACAGAGCGCAGTGCCCAGTGCGCAGTACACAGTGCACGGGCAACTACAAGTATCAACGGCTTGCCAGTCGCGGTGGTGCTGGCGGTGTGGGGTCTGTCGGGCTAAGACTGGGATCCACAGGAGCGGGATCATCGGGGTCACCGTGGTGCGCAACCGTGGTGGGCGCGGCATTACAAGTGCGACCCTACGCCTGGCTTGGCTGCATCTCCCTATGTCGCTGTTGTATTGCTGTTCTGGTAATGTCGCTTTCCTCACTATGTCCTTTTCCTCATTATGTCGCTTTTCCCTCGCTCTGCCTCTTCGCTCTCGCTCCCTTCTCATCCTTGCTCTCGCACTCTCGCACCCTCCCCCTCTGCCTCCCTCCATCCCCTAACGCCTCTATTTACCCCAACACTGCCCTGCCCTTACCCGGCACATCCACACTATGCTGCATCCTCATGCCGGCTCGTCTGGCGACAATGGCAGTAGACAGGGAGAAATCGCCGAGGCTGCCTGCACATAGTACTCCGGTCCCTAGATGGCAAAGGCCGCCATTGTTGATGTGCGGAACCTGCACCATGGAAAAATATCCTCTTGATTTGGATGATATAAATACTTGATGATATCACCCAACTTTTCCACCACCTCATTTTCATCCTTGCGACTCTTTTTATAGTGACCGGTGGTGCCATCAATTGCTGGCGGTTCATTCATCATATTCCTTGTATTTGCTCTCCCATTGCATCGGCAATTGCCCGCACTAACTACGTTATCCGTTTGCACACCATCATCTTGCTCCCATGTCGTTGAGAACACTTGGCTTGAACTCGCCCTTGAAGGGGTTGTTTGCGCACCGACAGGAGCTTGCCAAATCCGCGGAGACGGTGCTCGACTTTAAAAAGGCCCCCGCTGAGTCGGTGGACAAGATCATGACCCGGTGCGACCAGGAGATGGGGGGATACTCCACCGTGCACTTTGACATAGATGCCCACGAGAACGTGGGCCACTTTCATGGCTACTTGAGCTTGGACTTGCCCAAGAACAACCCCCAGGCCACCCGCTCGGGCTACGCCATGTTCCGCACCAAGGACCAGAAGGAAAGCTGGCTTTCGGGCAACTCGTACTGGGACTGGCTGAACTACTCCGCCCTCGTCATGCGCGTCAAGGGCGACAGAAGAAAGTACTTGGTCAACATCCAAACAAACACCCCATTGGTCACGGACTTGTTCCAGCACCGGTTGTTTTTGAACCGTCCTGGCGACTGGGAAACGGTGGTGATCCCCTTGAACGATTTTGTCATGACCAACTGGGGGGTCATCCAGGACGGGTCGGAAATCAACAAGGAGGAGGTTAAGACCGTGGGCATTGGCTTGTTGGATAAGCAGTACGGACCTTACTCATTAAAGGTTGATTGGATCAAGGTGATGACCGGGGTCGAGGTTGCCAAAGAGACGTCGAAATCTCGCGCAGAAAACGCCGCCATCAGCTCCCCACCTACAGACGCTAAAGACGGAGGAATCGAGAGTGAATTGGACATGCCAGTGGACCACGCCCAGGAACTTGTGGGCGCAGCCATGAACGGCAAGCAGGAGGAACCAAGATTCACCGTCTTTTAGATCAATCTCCACCTATTATTTATCAGGAATGTCGCTACAGGGAAGGTCACAGGGGTACGGAATACTGCGCAGGGACGTAGATTGGCATGGGTTACTTGACACATGGTCCACATAACGATGGATGCCTGGTCTGGAGCCAATTGAACCCTCGCACTGGTAATATGGAAAATATTGCAAGAGAGAATCTCGTTGCACAATCAATGGTTTACTATCACATACGTCCAGCGGCTGCCATGCAATTTGCTGGAACGCTTATTGACTTTGTTCTCTCATGTATAGTTTGTTAGCAATACATGTTTCATGTTATCGAAATCAATTCAGTAATGTGGTTGTCATCAACTGTGGGGAAGTTTGGCTTTGCCAGCAAACAAAGAGTCAAGAGGGTGAAAAGTTGGAGTAAAGACGGGGAAGATGCCCCCAAAGTAAAACAAGCGCATGGAACAATCCAATCATGTGGACCTCTGCGCCAACAAAGGAGCAAATCAAGCTCAAACCCCACCGCAGTTGGTTACCCCAACTTTTATTCCTAATTGAGAATATTATCTTCTCCTCTACATGCAAAGAACAAAAATAAGGAGGTATACCGACGTGGTTGTTTATTATTGCCCTCTACACATCCCCGTATCCCACTTGATTACGTTATCGGTTGCATCATGGGCAAAGTGGGTTAAGTTCTCCACATTTCCGTCACTGAAATTTGCTAGAATTTACCACCGTCGTAATCTAAGCATACCTGGTTACGTCAAGGGGAAGCTAATCAGTCATTGGAGGATGCGTTTCCCCTCTTTGCTTATCTTATCGTTCTTGGAATTTTGTCACGTGCACGATAGGGCACAGCCCTGGTAAAACCATCACGTGATATATTTTCCATCGTATTTGAAAAATTTTTATCCGCTTTTCACAACAATTTTTCACTGCACTTTTTCTTTATTAACTATAGTAATTAACAGATCACAAGATGGCAAGAGGCCCGTATGTCACATTCAAACATAGCTCACGGCTATGTTGTTAATGATGTGAAATGATGGAGTACACCGGGATTGCGTATGCAAACTGGGCTGGGAAACATCGAATGTTAAACCCATGCAACATTTTGTTCATGGTATACCAGGTCTATGACCTTGGAAGGGAGCCTTGTCGTGATTATGTTGAGCTTTGCAACAAAATTTCTGTTGGAAATTTGTTGGAGGCGTGTTACTAGGAATGAATGTTTGATCACGTGCGTGATACTAGCATCATTCCAGCCATGTTGGCACGTAAACGGTTCGATCGTTGCGTACTGGCATAGTGCACGAGTAACCATCCATAATCACGTAGACAGCGCTTTCTCTTGACATTCATTTTCACCATTGAGTCTGGACACCACTAACACCCCGTAGAAAGAAGCATTTGAAGAGATTGGCAGCACCATCCCACTGGATGTTGGACAAATTATCCGGTGTGTACGCCCCAAGACCATCAGCCGGTCCTCACAAGTTGAGAGAATCATTGCCCTTGATTGTGTTTTTGAGAAACAGACTCAAGTATGCATTGAACGGTAGAGAAGTCAAGGCCATCTTGATGCAACAGCACGTGCAGGTTGACGGTAAGGTGAGAACCGACTCCACCTACCCTGCCGGGTTCATGGATGTCATCACCTTGGAAGCTACCAATGAGCACTTTAGATTGGTGTACGACGTCAAGGGTAGATTTGCTGTGCACAGAATCTCTGCCGAAGAGGCTTCGTATAAGTTGGGCAAGGTCAAGAAGGTGCAATTGGGTAAGAGAGGTGTTCCCTACGCCGTCACCCACGACGGTAGAACCATCAGATACCCCGACCCCTTGATCAAGGCCAACGACACCGTCAAGATTGACTTGGCCACTGGTAAGATCACTGATTTCATCAAGTTTAACACTGGTAGATTGGTCATGGTCACTGGTGGTCGTAACTTGGGTAGAGTTGGTGTCATTGTCCACAGAGAAAAGCACGAAGGAGGTTTCGACTTGGTTCACATCAAGGACTCTCTTGAGAACACTTTTGTCACCAGATTGTCCAATGTTTTTGTCATTGGTACCGAAGAAGGCAAGCCATGGGTGTCTTTGCCAAAGGGCAAGGGTATCAAATTGAGCATTTCCGAGGAGAGAGACAGAAGAAGAGCCCAACAGGGATTGTAAATATGACGGCTACGAGTGTATAATAGACGATATTGGAGAGAGCGTTGTAGGAGGTGCGATAAGACTACGATAGGCACAGTAATACTGGCTCTTTGTAGAGATTGGCCTACAGATCGACCAATCAGATAGGTACGGCGGTACATCTGACACTTCTGACATAACTGACACATTTGACATCAGAACATCAGACACATCTCTCATACTCGCAACCGCCCTCCACCGTGGCCTCGACCACCGTGGATCTAGACTGCAAACCACGCACAAAAGAACATATTTTTTATGCACCATGACATCGCCATCCACGGATCTGCTAATAACACATCGGCATTGGGGCTCTTTATCCGTAGAACCGCAATTGTCACCACCACCACCGCATGACGTCACGATACAGAGTCGAATACGCCCTCAAGTCCCATCGTCGCGACGAGTTCATCGAATGGATCAAGGGGTTGCTTGCGGGCCCGTTTGTGCTCCACGCCGATGTGGAGAACTTCGACAAGGGTTTCACGGAACACTACCACACCCGCGAGGACTACGAGTTGTACCTCGAGGCCCAGGAGTCGGTGGTGGCGCTGGAGTGCCAGAAGCGGTACTTGGAGATCTTCACCGACGTGGAAAAGCTCATTGAGCACACCATTCTCATTGACGACATCAACGAGCGCGACCCCAACGGGATGTCGCGGTCACGATTGCGGAAGTTGGTGCCGAGCTTGGGCAAGTTCTTCACCCCGTTGCCGTTGGCGGAGGCGTTTCTCCTCGAGGACGACCGCAGGGCCATTTCCAAGCGCCGGTTGGTGAGCCCGTCCTTCAACGATGTGCGGGTGATTTTGAACACCGCCCAGGTCTTGGCCCTCACCCGTCTCTACAACTCCAGCGACAGCAGCGCCCTGCACTTGAAGTTGGTCACCTTCGATGGGGACGTCACCTTGTACGAAGACGGCAAGTCGCTCTGCGAAAACGACGCCGTGGTGGGACGGTTGGTGCGGCTCTTATCGCGCAACCTCTTTGTCGCCGTGGTCACCGCCGCCGGGTACCCGGGCCAGAAGGGCGCCTGCAAGTACTACGAGCGCCTCAAGGGTCTCATTGACTTGCTCAACAAGGACGACACCCAATTGACCCCACGGCAGAAGGAAAACTTGTTGGTGATGGGGGCCGAATCCAACTACTTGTTCCGCTACAACAACGAGATCAAGGGGTTGAAATTCATCGACTCCCACCAGTGGCTCTTGCCCTCGGTGCAGTCGTGGGACCAAGAAAAGCTCACCTACATCATGGAAACCATCTTCAAGCACTTGGTGCATTTGCAGAAGAAGTTCTCCTTGGTCGACACAACCATAATTATCAAGAAAGAACGGTCGGTGGGGATCATCCCCAAGGACGGCTGCAAGATATTGCGTGAACAGTTGGAAGAAATGGTGTTGTCGTGCTCCAACAAGCTCTACGTGTTGCTCAAGGGAAATTCTGTCTTTCTCAATTCTTCCGACACCGTCTGCGACTCCGACATCAAGGTGTGCGCCTTTAATGGTGGAAGAGACGTATGGGTCGATATTGGCGACAAGGCCCTCGGGGTCGAGTCTTTGCAGAAATACTTGTGCTCAGACGCTACAATGGACGATCACCATATCTATTGTCCAATCCGCAAGTCGGAAAGCTTGCACATTGGTGACCAGTTTGCAAGCTTGGGTGCAAACGACTTCAAGGCTCGCTTGAGCGCATGTACGGCATGGATCGCAAATCCTAGAGAGACAGTGGCAATTCTAGATGATCTTCTCAGCTTTATGGTCTGAGTATCGACTCTTGAGAGACGCTAAATGGCGAACTAAGCTTGATGCCAATTTATTTCCATTATGATGGCTACAGGATTCGAACCTGAGCGAATGCAGTCAATTATACCTATTTTCGACCACTGCGACAGTTTCCTATTCAGGACAGCATTTCATTCTACAATCATTTCACGTGATATTTTGCACATGATCTCATGTATAAGGTCTCTCACCATATTCCCGGTTGCAAAAACTTGATAATAAAAACTATTGGAGGTGTAATAGAGTTAAGATTTCTGCAATGAATTTTTATATACTGGTATATAGGTGACATTCTGTAAAATTTCAGCAAAATCTAAATCTTCAGCGCAAAAGTATCATCCTATGAATCCTTAGGCGGTTCCTTGTGGAATCCTGTATTATGCACTTCAGATACTACAATTAACTAATGTAAAAATCTTGGATGGCCATCTATAAAGATTAAATAGTTTATGGACATGTTCTATATACAATAAACTATTCCCGACAGCTCAGTCTCGCTAGGAAACTATCTATAAATTCCAAGTAAACCCTATCAACTCAACCATGCCATAAAGAGGTACATTGCCTATTGTAACCTCAAAGGCAACCCATAGACAACAGGTGATGCACCATTCAAGTAATTCAAGGTGCATTTGCTTCTATTGTTCAGCACAGCAACAGCAAAGCCTTGCTTTAATCCGTTTCCAAATAATCCCCATTGCTCGAGCACTGCCATAGTGAACGAGTCAATGTCTTTGTCTGTAACGTCCCAGAGATTCACCAACGCCATTGGTACTCCACAAGTGATCCAATTGTTAATATTTCCTGATGGCTCAAATAGACCATTGTCTTGCAAACTTCCAGACGAACATCCCACCAAGAGACTTGGAGGAATCCTTTTTCCACCACCTAAGCAAGATTTGAACAATTTGGATACCCGAACATACTGGTCGCAACCACCATGTCCCAAATAAACAAATAAATCCGAATTTGTTACATTCTCAATCAACTGTTCAGATTCAGGCTTAGTTCCCATTATTCCTTTCCAACTTTGATTTCCAAGAAAATGCATTTTGAATCTATCTTCAGTTCTAGATAAGTCACCTGCTGGATTTATCAAGTAATACAAGTTGGATTTGCTGGCTGTCATACTGGAGTTTAGTTTCAATACCTCTATCAACAGTGAAACGGAAGGCATCCTTGTGACCGATTTATTCTTCAAAACGTCAAGCGATTCCCATGGAAAAAATGAAACCGAAGAACCAGGAATCAAAACAATATGTGATCTTGGGCTGTCATACTTTAAGTTACCATAATTGAGAAATAGCCCTTGAAGTGATTCATGAACTCTAATAAAATCAATATTCTCGTGATTGGCAACTCCTTGGTGCTTGCCAATGTCGACAATGAAATATATCAAGTCATCAATCGTCTCCCGTGAGCATTTGTTCATGGAATAAATGCATTGAAGAACTGCCTCGTTGAACTCTATATGTCCTCCCTTGAACATTTGATTCGATATGATTCTCATAAATTCGAGCTTAAACTTCTCATAAACAGTACCCATTTCACACGTAGCAAACATACCACTGAATCCACCTACCCAAAATGACTCTATATGATCAAGTAAATCTTTAAGTCTAAAGTCCAAATTGAACCGCAACTTCCACCAAGCTTTTCTATCTGCCTTTGTTAGGACATTTGATGTGGTTTCGCTTTTTGTTGACACTCGACTTTGGTTGATAATATCTTCAAATTCTTGTTTCATACCCTCAAAATTCAATACAGAATGACTTGGTGACCTGGAGCGATATCTAGATATAGGTACACGCATGAAAAATGGCAACTTTCCTTTTTCTTGCCTGGAGAGAAGTAAATCTCCAGTCTTCTTGCAAATATCAATTCCAACAACTACCCAATTACTTGGAAGATGCAAATTTAATTCAATATTAAAATTTGTAGCTAATGCAGAAAAATCTTGAATGGGAATACCAATGCTCTTTGGAAACGGATCTAAAGTAGTGGTGTCAATCCCGATTAATCTCTCGTTCCTAAATGGCAATTCATTGATCCAATCTTGAAGAAAATACATCTCATTAAGAACAGATAAATTTTCTTGCTTCATTATTGTCATTGACGATAGCATACAGAAACATTGATGCAATAGTTGTTGCAAATGTTGGAGCTGATAAACAGGCAAGTTCAACTCCTTTGTTACTAATTTCATAATAACTCCTTTACATTTGACCAACTCGTCAAGGACTTTTACTTGTATTTTGTTATGAAATGCCTGTGAGATTTGATTAATACATGGCACAGCTTGAACTGAGTCAGAAATTAACAGGGAGGTCGAGATTTTTCCCAATGCCTTGTTGCAGGCGTCCAAGATATTTTCCACCTCAAGGATTATGGAAATCACTGGATCACAGCAGTTTTCAAAAAATGACGGTTTGAGTAACGTATGAAAATAATTCCATTCCAGGATACGCTTATAGTCTAGCTTGAACAAATTATGCAAAAAAGGGATTTCATTCCACATCAGATATTTTTGAGTAAACACTTCCTGAAATGATCTTTGCATCAAATTAGTAAGATAGGAACTGTATTGTTGAACTGTATAGTTGCTCTCAACAATTTCATATCTAAATAGTTCTGAAGCTTTTTCCAGCTCCTCTTTGAAATCTGAATTCATCCAAACATCAAGAATTCCAAGGTCTAGGTGGTTCACACAATTCACTATGGGAATAATGCTAGATTCATTTATTTTCTTGAATTCATTTTTGTAAAATTGTATGTCCCTGCAAATTCCCAAGTCTTTTAATACATCGATAATCATTCTATACGAATCAAACAAAAGATGTGTGATCTGCCACTTAAGTTCTTGGTAGTTTTGCTTGGGGATATTGGGTCCACATTTTTGCACCACAGAATATAAGAGCTTTATGGCAAGCTTGATATTGTAGCAAGCCTCCGTAGAAGCGTTCAACGCTCGGTTTAACTTACATGTTATGAACTGAAATCTTGCTAAAATGAAGAAATTGTAAAACTTTTGCACTATTGGAATGTCGACATTGGAATCTAGCTGAAACTCTGATTTTGATGATATAACTTTTAGTATCTTGTTGAACCGTTCTTTTGCTAAAGCTAATTCATTTGTTTCCACAAAATATTCATATTGGAGCAAATTAAAAGTAATAATATGATACAAGGAAGTGTTTTTTGTGTCTTTCAAAAGTTGCCCCAACAGTGGAAATAATTGAGAAAGATTGTCAAAAAGTGATATTTTGGATAATGCATGCCCAAGTTCGATGTTGATGAAAATTTCCCACTTGGGAGAAATCGACTTTTGCTTTTGCATATCCATTAGTTTGATCAACTTGCCTGTAAACCCGTTGTATTTGTAGTAATTGATGACTACCTGAAGGATTTCGTATTCAAAATCAGAAACTTGTGGTGACTCACAGTTGAACCAAGAGTCTACATTGCATAAGCATTCTTCGATAAGCAATTCATCCCATCCAAAATTTATCAATTTTTGTACTTGAAAACCAGCAAGAATCAAAGGATTGTCAGAACCAGAAATACTTAGATGAAGATATTTTTCAATGCCATTAATACTGTAGTATGCAAATTGGACTCTATGCTCCAAATTTTCGTCAATAAATGATACATTGTTTATGATTGAGTTGGCAATGATGGTTTTATGCTTTATAGTAGCTGCTTTTTCAATAAATTGAAAGGTTTTGAGAATCCAAGCTGCCTTGAAGTTATCTGTTAATTCATTCCATCTTGAACATGATTCAGGGTCCATCACTAAATATTTGCATACAATTTGTAGCGTTAAATGATCCAATTTTGATGAAATAACATGAAAACTTTGATCACCGAGAAATTTGGCGTAGGTATTCAAATAGTTAATGACAATCTCCAGGCATTTCAACCCCGATTGACTGATGGTATTGATGATCTTTTGAAATTTAGATGTGAGAAAACTGAAATTTTCTGGTTTAGGATCTTGGGAAAACATAAAGCATTCGTAATCAATAGATAACCTCCAAGGAGAAATATCGGTTATCCTGTTGCCTAAATTGAATAACAAGTTGGAAATATTTCGTATTCTTTTAGGATGATTGTGACTCTGAAGAATGGAAAACTGGAGGCTCAATAAATCTATAATGCCATCGACTGGAATCGCTGCCAGCAAACAGTCTCTAATAAAAACGGTTATCCGATCAAGGATGGAAAGATGCAATTTCGATAAGTGGGACAACTGGCTTCCTGCTTTAGAAAAGAAGGTGAGAATTGAACCAGCTAACATAGTCCCAATAGGATTCTCTTTGTACTGTATTTGATCAAATTTGCGGAGTAGTTGCTGATTATTTGCCAAAACAGGAGAAGCTAGCAACTGCACAGTTAGAGAGTTTGCCAATTCTTTCGTAGTACATCCATCTATTGCACTCAAGATGGAATCCAACTCCACTGGCGACAATTTAGTCAAAAGGTTGTCAATATTTGGTACTTTCTTACAATCCTCAAGAAAGGGAAGCATATCGGAATTGACCTGAATTCCATCTAGGAACGACAGATCATGGGTCATGTCTGCAAGCTTAAGGCGTAGGCAGGAACAAATGGTGAGAAACCTGTCACTCTTGGCCAGACGGAACAATTTGACAAACCCCAGAATGAGTTTAATACAATTGGATTGGTATTTGTTTGGATTTGGAGCCAGTAGAATCCATTTCTGCAAATTTCCACCACTCAAAAACACCAGGGGAATATAGAGCAAGGAGCTCATCGGTAAGATCCTATTTTGATCGTTCAAGATGGATTTGAGGTTTTTCGACAGGTACTGTAAGCAAGCCTGGAGGACAAACAAGTGAAAAGCAAGCACCAATTGCACCAATTGATCATTATGGACGCACGCAAACGGAACCCCCTCAAGCAAGGAAGCCGTGCTCACAGATGTGGGAGCCGAATCCATAGCCTCGATTAATTTCACGTACACCACCAGCAACTGCTCCAATGCCTCCAGCAGCCTTTTGGCCTCCAAAAGCTTGACCACCAACAATTGGTGCTTGCGGAGCACCCACAAGCATTTGTCGGGGTTGCCGCGGTGGAGAAGATAGAGGCATTTCAAGCTCAAGCACACCGACTTTGTAGGGGAATCGACGGCAAAGTCACTGGCGACGGAGTTTACCCGGGACGAGCACCATGATTCAAGCAGTTTTCTGTCGGCAGCGTTGATGTTGGAGCGTTTTGACGGCGAGAGGGGGGGCGCTAACTGGTTCTGGATGTACGCCTGTATTTGCTGGTCCACGGACACTTCTTTCATGATCGGGCGGCGGGAGCATGGGTGGTTGACGGTGGATTTAGAGGTGCATCACGGGTGGTTTGTGTTTTGTTTACATTTACTCTTTGTGGCAGTGTCGAAAACTTGTGTCGCATTCGGGAACGAGGAATTATTGTCGCAAAAATGCGACACAGTTTGCAACCATCTGTCGACAGCAAGACTGGTGGTGCCAAGTTCACGAAAGTGAGAAAGACCGTTAAATGTACGAAAGTTGATAAGCTGAGGAGCCGGAGGAAGGAACTGGAACTGCCAAATGGGATAAGCGAAGGATTGGGTTGCGGTGTGTGAAGACTTAGCAGTCAGGTTTGGAAACAATATATTCATATGAAAGGGCCAAAAATGGATGTTTTCAAGATGGCTTCAAGATCCAGATGTATCATTCTATTAATGTCTTCAATTTGACCAACAACTTCAATATAACCAATAACTTCTCCATGTACATAAACGTGACATCCTGAGTAGCCTTGTTGATGGTTGTCTGCTGACGGATGAGCTAAAGTAGCAACGTAGAATGTAGAGAAACGGCACTCTTGGATGTGTAGTCATTGTAACGAATTGTTGAGCTGACAAAGAGGAAAGAAACTGCGTCATCAATGGGTGCGTCGCAGCTTTTCTGTCTAGTTTCTAGTAGGTATTATGTGAATGTATCAGACTCTATCCGATATGTATGGGTGAGAGAACCGTGGTTGCTTCTTGACTTCAGTTGACGAGGTTGTATTAGTGGGTCGTGATGGCACACATTAATTGTTACAGTTGTTGCAATAGTTTGTTTTAGTTGGTTATAACTGGTAGTAGTATGTTATGGTTCGCTATATCTGGTATTGTCTTCTAATCCTTGGCTGTTACTGGTGCCGATTCGTTGGCACCAACAACTCACCCATATTGACGTTCACGTTTAGTGCTTCGTAGACTCCTTCTCATCCGTGTATGGTGCTCAATTGAGTGCTTGGGTCTTCACATTTATTGATCCCCAATCACCATTGTATGTTCCCTGGGCCTATGACTTCTGTTCGAGAGACTAGCGTGCTTCTGATTCTATAGTTCTTACAGTCGCGGTCCTTGGTTCTGCTCCTTCGCACGGTGCACACTCTCATTCCTTTCCTATCGCCCTCAACATTTGGTCTCTGTCCTACATCTGCCTCTCTTGCATCAGCCTTTTGCAACTCCCACTCTTGCAACCCACTCTCTATCAACCCCCCTCCTATTCTTCAACTCTTTATCAACTCCTCATGACTCCCTCTCTTCCTATCGTAACCGCACTCACTCCTCTGCCTTTTCTCTCACGCACCCACTCTTCAATCCCTCACACCGTCTTCCTACGTCTCTTTTCTTCTTCATGCCAGCGTCCATTCAACTATATACAGATTTTCTATAACCATGCGTGTCATGCCATCCTCCTCCAGCACTAAAATGCTCTCTCACCTCTGCCCTCGGCATCCATCTCGTCCTGGGCATACTGCTCTCTCTCCTCCATCCGCTGCAACGCTCTCCTCTTGGCCAACACCAACTTGGCCTTGCGCTCACCTCCATTCTTTTTCTTGCCCTGTTTGTGTTCGCGCAACGGCTCCAAGTCGTTGACAAACTTGTGTCTCCACCGCAACAAGTACCGCCTGGTTCTGGTCTCGATGCCCATGTCCTTCATCTCCTTGGACGTGGTGGAGAGAAACTTGTCCAAGTCGCCCTCAAACAGGTCCAAGTGCTCCGCGCAGTTGCGGCCAATCAACTTCAAAAACGTCTCCAAGTCGTGCACGTTTTCCCTGGTTCTGGTGGAATGGTTGATACGCCATGCCACGGTGGAGGTAGAGAAGTGGTGGGCCAAGAGTGCTGGTCCCATCCTCACAGAGGCTGGAACAGTGGGTCTTGCGCACAGCACAAGCCCACGTACGCTCCAAGGAGCAACCATCGATCTTATCACATTCATGCTTGGTGTCGTGTGGAGGGGAGCCAGAAGTAGTTGAAAATTTTCCAAATCATCAACACTGTCGTGCGCCGCACAAGTTTCTGGCGTACGCCATAAAGGTGGCCGTTTGGCCCTGGTGGAGACGAGGCCAGGACGGAATTTAGGTCCCCCGGGACGGCAGCCAACGGGGCCGTCGACACTGGCCGCTGGTAGTGGGCAAAGTCATGTGACGGGGCCTTGGATCAGATTTGTGCGCTCGCACGACCGCTACACCATGCTCCTATCTAACGTTGTATACTGCAATGAATATATAATGGATATAACTCACCATTCAGCACGGACCGGGGAACGCCTCTCGTCAATTACAACAAGCCCTTGTTCTTGAACTCGGCCAACAACGAGTTACCCAATCTGGCAGGGGACTTTTCAACCACAACCCCGGCCGATTCCAAGGCAGCAATCTTGGACTTGGCGTCACCCTTACCACCGGCAACAATGGCACCGGCATGACCCATTCTTCTACCTGGAGGAGCAGAGACACCGGCAATGAAGGAAACAACTGGCTTGGCGCCCTCAGGTCTGGTCAAGTTGTGTTGCTTCAAGTACTCAGAGGCCTCTTCTTCGGCAGTACCACCAATCTCACCAATCAAGATGATACCTTCGGTCTCAGGGTCGTTCAAGTACAAGGTCAAGGCGTCGATGAAGTTAGTCCCAGGGAAGGGGTCACCACCCATACCAATGACCAACGATTGACCAAGGCCCACGGCGGTGGTCTGGGCCACGGCCTCGTAGGTTAAGGTTCCCGATCTCGAGATGATTCCCACCTTACCACGCTTGTGGATGTGGGAAGGCATGATACCGATCTTGCACTGGTCGGGGGAAATGACACCCGGACAGTTAGGACCCACCAATCTGGTCTTGTCTTGAGTCTTCAAAATCTGGGCAATTCTCACCATGTCCTTCTGGGGGATACCCTCAGTGATGGCCACGGCCAAGGAGATCTCGGCGGCAATGGCCTCTTCGATGGCAGCAGCGGCCACGGGGGGGGGGACAAAGATCCCGGTGGCGGAGGCCCCGGTCTCCTTCATGGCGTCGGCCACGGTGGCAAACACGGGCAAGTCCAAGTGCGAGGAGCCAGCCTTCTTGGGGTTGATCCCCCCGGCAACCTTGGTACCGTAGGCAATGGCCTGTTCCGCGTGGAAGGTGGCCTGTCTTCCGGTGAACCCTTGGTAAATCACCTTGGTGTCGGCATTGATCTTCAAGTTCTTGATGGTGGAGGCGTAGTTTCTGGCGGGGGCAGAGGAGGCGAACCCGCGGGCAAACTGTCTGTTCAACATGATGGCTGTTTTTGGTGGTGGAAGTGTCCTGGAAGGGATAGGAATGGAAAGAGAAGGGTGAAAAACGGTTGGAAAATTTGTATGGCGTATGGGTTTTTGTCTGTCCGAATTTATAGTCCAACCTGCACTTTGGGCCAACATGCAAAACGCCCGAGGTAATTGTCCGGTTTGCAGGTTGGGCTAGGGGTCCCCGGGTCTCACCACTGCGACCACCGGGGTAAGGGAATGGGGCCAGGCAATGGCGCTACTGGCGATGGGGTTGCGGTTGGGGGCTCCTGTGGACACCGGCGGTGGACCAATGGGAGGCCGCCCGTTACCATCGAGGGTGCAACAAAGATTGTCCCATTATGGCCCCATTTGCTGGTTTGCGCACCCATGGCAGGAGCCGGTTGACAGTAGCCGAGGACGCACCACCCGGTTGCAGAAACAGGTACATGAATTTACAGATTTCCGGGGCCCCAGGGTTGCGCGGTTGCGGTAGCTGCAGTGCCAAATGGCCCCATGGCGGGCAGATGGCACGGCCGTGGCACCTGAGCGCACCCTCATGCGCAGGTAGGGCCTGGCGGAGCCATGTGGGTGCCTGGGGAGCTAACCTGCAAATCCCGTTCCTGATTAATCCGAGTCGCACCGGGGGTAAAAAAATAAGAACGGTTTTGACGTATGCCATTGGGGGGTCGGAATTGGGACACGACCGAGTGGATGCCAGATCCGGACGCCAACCACAACTAGCCTGTAGATAAAGCAAGGGCGGCAACAAAACGGGGAGTCTGGGGTTAATGTGGGGGTGGGGCAGAGTACAGGGACACCCAGCCGCATCAACGGGCCAGGTTCCGGCCGGAGGCCCCCGATTGAGTTTGTGAACCCTTGGCTTGCGGTTTTCCGGGGAACAATTTGCAATCACCTGCATCAGCCCACAGATCACCAGGTTTGCCGCCAATAACCCCGGATTAAGGTGCAGATAACAATGGGCAGATTGGGTGATATCCAGGAACATGCATTTCGGGCGGGAGTGGGAATCGGGCAATCTGGGGGAGGTGGACGGTGAGTTTTTGATGACGAAGAGGGGAGAGGTCGTGTAAGCAAAGAAGGTGCCAGAGTATGAAAGGTAAAGAAAGGGGAGAAAAGAGAGGGGACAGAAGAGAGAAGAGAGAAAAGAGAAAGGAGAATATATGTGCAGGAAGTAGTGACAGAGACGGCCAAGCAAGATAAGAAAGAAAGAGAAGCCGCTGGCTGTTTGATATCGATGCATCATGTAGCGATAAACTCAAGTGGATAACTACGAAACAAGACAATTCTGAGTGCACTGGAAAAGAACAACCAAGCAAACTGAAAAATGGTTCCAGAATACACGTTTTTTTCGCTAAAAATTGACAGAAACGGACTACGGAAATTCGAGTTTGGAAACTCTCGCCAGGGCTGCGAATGAACTATGGCTGGGAGTTTGAGTGTAGTGCCCCTGGTTCTTGTCTGGATAATCCCAACTGGTGTCGGTAGATGGCTACATCGAGGTTTCGCGGATCATTGCAGTTGAGACTAGCTCGATATCTTAGGTTATTTTATCTCGTATTTGGTGCTGTTTCCGGGTTCTGTTTGCAGAGTTTTTCTCACTACGGGATTTGTACAGGTTTTCCATATTTTCGCTCACGGTATTGCAAATTGATATTTGCTGGAGTTGCTAGCTGTTGCCGGCCCCGGCTGCTACTGTCTTTCATACACTCCTACTCTTTCGTTCGATGGGTCCCAAGATGATCTCAGTGCGGGTTGCGTTTTACACGTTGCTCTGTTCAACATACCCTTAGAGTAGTTCTGTGTTGGTAGTGCTGCTGTTGATAGTGTTGGAGTTGCCAACGTTTTCTACTTGTGGCTTCGCCATTCTCTCTGTTCACGAACCTAGTCCACCGCTGCATCCTAGGTCGCTTCGCTACTATCTTCATCTTCCGTTCCAACTCTCGCCAGCTCTACGTATCTTTCTTACTGGAGATCCGTCCGTCGCCCGCTCTGTTTCTCCAAAGGCTGCAAAAACTTGAAACTAGTTCGCGTCGCGCGACTCTCTTCTGTCGCTACTCGCAGCCAGTTCTCTTTTTCTCGCTATTTTCAGTTAGTCTTTGCTCTGTTCTCAGTATTTTCTCGCTAGCGTCTCATCAACTCTCGTCAACTCTCACTAACTCTACCCAACTCCAGGCAACTCTCACTTCGCCCAATTCTCGCCTTTCCCTGCCCGTCCAGGTCGTACACCTCACTCGTTCCTTTTCTCGTCAGGATCCACCGTTGTGCATCCACTCTACCCTCACTCTACCCTCACTCTACCCTCACTCGGCTTCACTCGCTCTCACTCCACCCTCTTCTCTCCACCACCAGAGCCCACCGACGTCTCCCTATTTTTCGCAGCTCTCTCGTTTTCTCGCGACGCTCTTGCGAATTCTCCCCGTCTCTCCCATCGTCGCCGTCGCCGTACGCCCTCACCACTTCTGTTTTCGCCATTTTCGCACCGTCCTTTTCCCACCACTTTTCTCACCACTTTTCTTCCATCCTCCCTCCATCCCCGTCGTCACCCCCTCCACCCTCAATTCATCGTCAATCCATCGCCACCCCATCACCAAACCGTCCCAGCACGTGCCTCCTATCACACCACCTCATCCATGTCCGTACCCAACTCCTCCAACCCCCCCACCTCCCCTCTCAAGCACGAGGACTCGCCGGCAGCCATCCCGGCTCCGGCGTCCAATGAGCTGGTACCGGCGCCCACAACCGGCTCCACCACCCCCGTGCCGCCGGCAAAGAAGGCCAAAGCCGCGCCCGTGGCCAAGAAGCCCAGCGCAGAGGTGCTCCAGCGACGCAAGGAGGGCCGACTCAAGGCGGCAGCCACCATCGCCCACAACTTGAAGAAAACCGGGATCGGCCGCTTCGAGGACCAGAACGGCTTCGGATTGACCAGCATCCGCAGCATCCCCTTGATCAACCAGAAGAACTACTTCACGGAATACTTGAAGAAGGACGAGCAGGTGTCGTTCATCCGCAACTGGCGGACAGAGAAATTGCTCCAACAGAAGCTCAACAAGTTGAAGCAGGCGGGCGCGGTGGTGGACGACAAGAAGGTGGAAGACATCAAGAACTTTGACAAGTTTGACTTGAACGACATCGAGGCGGAAATGCAGCGCGCCAAGCACAAGGATGACGACGAAGACGACGACGACGACAACGACGACGAAAACGAGACCGAGGAGGTGCGCCAGGAGAAGGCCAAGATCGGTGAGGACGTGGTGGTGTTGCACCCGGGGTCAGCCTACATCCGCATTGGCCGCGCCACCGACGCTGTGCCCGAGACCGTGCCCAATGTCATTGCCGTCCGCAAGCACAACAGCCACTTTGGGCCCCACCCGCCCCGGCCCCTCCGTTCTGACAACGACGGCGACATCGCCTTCAATCAGGACTTTGACGACGCCAAGGCCACCGTCACCAAAGACTTTCGTGCCCGCATGCGCTACTATAAACGCCGGGTGTTGCCCAACTCCCGCGAGACCGCCGCCAACTACAACAAGAAACAGACCCCGGAGAAAATCCCCGACCACAACGATCCGTACAAGAAGGAGTGGATCGACGTCTCCCACCACCCCGAACGAACCTTTTATGTGGGTGAAGACGCCCAAAAATTGCCCGCGTCTCCTGACTGGGTGTTGCGGTACCCCATGATCAACGGTACCTTCAACGAGTTCTCACAAGACTACGCCTCTCGCGAGGAGCTCATGGGCGACGTGGCCAACATTGTCCTCCACTCCCTTGACAAGTTGAACATCCGCAACTTGCGCACATTGAAGGTAATGCTCGTCATCCCTGACTTGTACGACAAGTCCTACGTGGAGACGTGGTGCCACATCCTCTTGCGGTTTGTCGGGTTTGGCCGTGCCGGAATCGTCCAGGAGGCGGTGGCCGCCACCTTTGGCGCCGGCGCCCTGAGTGCATGCGTGGTGGATGTGGGTGCCCACACCACCTCAGTTACATGCGTGGACGAGGGATTGGTCATCAATGACTCCCGAATCCTCCTCGACTATGGCGGTGACCACATCACGGAGACCTTCATCAAGATGTTGCTCGAAAGCTCGTTTCCGTACCGTGACATTGACCTCACCGACAACCATGACTGGGAGTTGGCTCAGACCTTGAAACACAGCTTTGCCACTTTCCAAGATGCTGACATCGCCGTTCAGTTGTACAATTTTTACAAGCGGAAGCCGTTTGAAACCACTGAGAAGTATGAGTTTAAGGTTTTTGACGAGGTAATGCTCGCTCCTATGGGCCTCTTTTTCCCACACTTGTTCCAGATTGATGGGCCCGTCTCCATCCCCAGCTTGTACTCTTCCACCCAGCGGTCCAACTCCCAGATCAAGCGATTTTTCAAAACCTCCCTCGACCAGTACACCAACAAGGGAAACAACCCCACCTCCAAGTCCCAAGACAGCCTCCGTACAAACTTGAATTATTGTGACATGAATGAAGAGGATCTACTCGTGAAATTGGTGGAGGAACAGGCGAAAAAGGGAGCAAATGATCTCTTGCCAGAAGACCAAGGCAATATCCACCACGTACCCCTTGAAAAGGCCATTGTCGAGTCCATCACTAATGCCGGGCTCAATGCCGATTTGTCCAAGATCAAAAAGTACTATGACAATATCTTGATCACGGGAGGCGGCTTGGCCAAGATAGCCGGCTACGACCTCATACTTACCGACAGAATCAACATCTGGCGGCCCAAGTTTTTGTCATCGTCCGAGCTTGAGACCATCATTTCCCACGTGCAGCTGGAGGTTAAAGCCAACAACGAGGCCCGTCAGCAGTTGGTGGATGCTGCCAAAGCCAAGTTGCAACAAGAAGGCCAACAATTGGATGATGTGGAGCTTCCCCAGGAAACGGTGGACTCCATAAATACCAAGACCAACTTGAAGTTGGATTTGGACTATATTGATTCCTTGAGCGACCAAGGAAATGTTATTCCTGTCAATGTTTTACCCCCTCCGCGGGAATTTGATCCCGAAATGTTGACATGGAAAGGGGGAAGTGTGTACGGTCGGTTGAAAGTTGTTAATGAGATGTGGATCACCGATAAGGACTGGGATCTTTTGGAGAGTCGGTGCTTGTACTACAAAAGTATTTTCAATTACTAGAAGAGAGGTTCTGGAACGACCATATCCATTGACTACATGTCATGGATGGTTAGTTGAGAGAAATCTTCATTAGAGGGACGGAAGGATGGTTTTTAGCTATCCTATGGTGGAGCATAAAAGTTGTATTTATCTTTAGCTTAAGGAGACGATAGCATCTTAGAATTGGTGCTTGTACTACTAGTGTGTTTAGTTGCAGAACAGCTGGTTTATTAATAGCGTTCAGTATTGGAACAAGCAGTATACTGAATTTTTACGTAAATCGATTAGATGTTCACAGAACAAGAGCATTTTCACTCTGGAGTGGTGCTTTGTGTGGGTTGAATGTCTTACATGATCCACATTGTACAAAAAATGGTTCATTGACCAAGGTAGATGGTTCTACGTAATTGTCTTTAACGCAGTCAATAAGAAGTTTTGGTATGGGTATATGCATATGGTACACTTAAGCTCGATTATCAACCTGTACAGCATTGAAACCTGCATTTATAGACTATTACCAACTTTGGTTTGTATTTCAAAGAAGCTCTGTTGAATTTCCAATATGGACTTTGGTAACGGACTTTTAAAATGTACTCCAACAATAGCATCTCTCGCAGATTGTGATGAACTATTACCACCGACTTCTACAAGGTTCGGTTGATTTTAACATGGAACATCTACAATAGCCTTTGTAGAACTTAGGGATACATCTCGACATGAAGTGCCATTGACATCGAAACTTCGAGACAGTTGTTCCTACAAGCACCAACGAATAGACATAACGAGATATTACATTCTCAAATGTCTTCTGTAACCTCTAGGCAACAAGTTCTACATTTTTTACTTTGTTCTCACATGCAAAACGTATACTAACACTGTTCACAGGTCTAACGAAAATGACACCGTCAATAGTCCAATGCAACTTTGGGTCTCCTTTTGGGACTGATGCTCCGTCGCAAGTCCTTAGCTTCCTCCTTGTTGCTATCACTACGCTTGTGTTTTGAGAGGTTCATTATCTTGGCCTTAGACTTGGATTCCTTGTCGTAGTCCCAGAGCATCTTCTTCCACTGACTCAACGAGTTGTGCAACTCAAACAACTTGACCAACGACTTTTTGTAGTCAGGAGTGGTGGAGCTCTTGTTTTTGAGCAACTGCGCATACAAAGTCGAATACTCCTTGTATTTGATCTTGAACTTGATGGCAAGACTGTTGTAGTACTCCACTCTCTTGGAAGTGGCACTGGAGGCCGGCCGTTTGATTTCCTCCTCCTCCGATGACGGCGACGTGTAAGGATCGAGTTTGAGCTTCTTGGTGGAGGTAGAGTTGTTTTCGTCATCCGATGACGATGAACTCGACGATAACTTGCGCTTCCCCATCGAACCCAGAGAGGTTGCCGTGGTAGAACCGACACTGTCTGCTGCGCCAAGAGCTGCTGCGGTTGTCGCGGTCACTGCAGGACTGCTGACACCAGCACTAGCCGAGGCAGCAAGCGAGGACGCTGTTGCCGGTCGCTTGATGCGGGGGGATCCCGTGATGACGGGGGAAGGTGAGTCGGTGGCCGCCTTTTTAGCTCGTGATTTTTTGACAAGCATGCCTCCACCCAACGCGGGCTTCTTCTCATCTTCACTGCTGTCGTGGTTGGATAATTTATCGCAAATCTTTTTACGGAGTGGGTGGGTCATAGAATAGCCCAATCGGGTCAATGCATTGTGAGTGTTGGCGACAATCAAATTGCGCTCATAGTCGCTATAGCCCCATTGCCAGGGCGAGAGTTCCTTGTATGACTTGTCTTTGAGAATGTATGTGGTTTCAGAGGACGACCCTTGCTGACTCGGAAACATGTCGTCCTCTATGAACGTGTCGTTGGAATTGTACACCTGCGCATATTCGTCCATGAGAGGTGCCAACGACAGTGACTTGATGAGTTGGGCGATTCTTTCTCGCAGGATAGGACCCAAGGCCAACAAATGCAACAACTTTTTGACAATCTTGTCGTGGGTATCGGAGGGGTGGCTCAGGTATATTGAGTATTGGATCTTGGAGGGAGATGAGCCGATGCTAGGGGTAGATGCTGAGAGTTTAGTAGTGGATGTAGAGGCAGAAGCGGGGGAAGAGGTTGCCATGGATGCAGACATTTGCTTGATCTTCTTTTCGTCAGTGATGATGTTTAATTTGGTCGCTATTCTTCCGTTGTATCGCAGAACAGTGCCATTATTGTTTTTCAACGAGTAGATGTCGACATTCAAGTTTTCTGGAATCTTCATGCATGGGAATATTAGGGAGGAGGATCCGTTTGATACCTTGATGGACTGCTTGGGTTAGTATTGATCATGAGAGTGAGAACATGGGCTTTGGCGAGAGTGAAGAGGACGAAAGGGAGACTGAGAGAATATGCGGGTTTGGTGAGAATGTAGATGAGACTGAAAGGGAGTAACTGGTAGGCAGACATTGATCTTAATTCAATTGAGAAATTCATGGATGTCAGTGAGTCATACTTTCAACCGTTGTCTTATTAAAGTAGTTCTCTTTTGGATTAAACTGCAGCCTATTTCAAGCTTAGGCGATTGCCTAATGGGCCCGAAACTTCAAGCTTAGGCGATTACCTATAGGTTCGAAACTTCAAGTTAAGCCCTTGACTTCAATCTTTGTTTAATCCTCAAATTTGTCCTACCATAAACCGTGGTCAATATCCAATTCCTGTATCGACTCAATCTTGTCTTTCAACTCTCTGATTTTAGAATTTCTCGCTGACTTCAAAATCTAGTCTTTGACTCAACTTCAAGTTTTGATTCAACTTCAAATTTGAACCAACTTCAAGTCTTTCACTTCAACGTCAAGTCTAGACCTCTATCTAGATCTTTCAATCAGATAGTAATCCACACTCATTCTCATGCGCACATCACGTAACACGTCTTAATAGTCACACATTCGATCAAAATAATCATTCCTGTTACACGCAACACCTAGCGACACTCACGCCGCTTCATTCTGGACGCTGTCGCGATCCCCAGGGGACCTCGACGCAGACATTCCAAACACAACTTTCTCGCCAAAACACAGCAGGGACCGCGGTCCTCCGCTATACATACGTAGTTGCCTTCCTTGACAATCAACTTGATCCCCTTGCCCCCATTGTCACCAAGACTGCGCTTCATGTGACCAATAATGTCTGCATTCAACTTGATGGAGATGGCGGTCGGGGTCAGCTGCGGGCGCCCGGACCCGGGAACGGGTGGGGGGAGGCTGGATATTAGGGGGTTGGACATTTCTAGCACCCCCGTGACAGCAGACACAAGCACACACCGACAGCAACGAAAATGTCAGCGACAATTATAATCAGACCTGGGCGAGAACGGGAAAACGCCTACACGGGGAACAATGGACGAGGGAAACGGGAAAAACCGAGGGTATGGGTACTAACGTGGGAAGGGCCAGACACTAAACACCAGGTTGGAGATGACGGCAAACTAATAGGGCCAGAAAAAGGGATGGAGAAGATTATGACTGAAAGGTGAATGATTTAGTGGTTCCGGGTTATTGTGGAAATCAGACAGAAATGTGTAGCAAAGGGATTATTTTTTACGGGCCAATATTTTCTGAGACAGTTTTTGCAGTTGTGGAAAATATTATTTTTAGACAGCGAGGGTAGGAGGAGGGTTACACAAATCCACAGGCGGGCCATAGTTAATTGCCCTTTGCGAGCCACCTCGTCGCATCGGTCACCACCATCTTGGCTGATATTATTTACGGTGGTGGGGCCCGTTCCATCTGGGCAGGGCCATCGCCGGCGCTGCCTTGTTCCCGCCAGCCCGTCCACCCTGGCAGTAAATCTGTCACCCAAACGACACCGTGCGCACACCCGCAGGCAACACCCCGTGACACTCAATCAGTCATTTGTCATGTAGGTTCAGGCAGAGCCCAAAGAGGGTTAAGAGAATGTTTTATTATTTTATTGTTAGTAATATTTTATTTGTGTCTGTTTTTCTCACTTGATTTTCTTGATTCGTCATTTATTTCTCGTGTCTTGCGATCTCAACCATCACCTCTCCGACACCACCGCCACCGCCACCCCTTCCGGGGGGGAGTTGGGGTGCTCGTCGCCGGCGGCAGTCCCACGGGAGTGCCGACACCAGCGGTCTGCGGTGCTGCGATCCGGCCTAGGGCCAGGATCAGATTATGGTTCTACTGGTTGCGGTTGCTACCAGGTGCGGCTTCCCGACACAAAGTCAAAAAGGTTGTAAAGTAAAGCTTAACCGAAGTGGGGACGCAGACACAACCACGGCCACCCCCTGCACGACCGGGTGCCGCTGGCAACCACGGTCACTGCTACAGACATTGTCGGGCCCATGACAGTGGCTAACCCGTGATGGCCACCAATCTTGTCGTGATCGGCAGTTATAGCACCAGAGAAGGCTGCGGTATCGATAGAGAATGTGGGTGCAAACGCACCACGCTCATGTTTTTGTCAGGGAATATTTGCCTAATCCAGAAGTGAAATTGTAGCTGACAAAAACAGTCACAATTGGCAATTGTCTGTAATGCGGTGAACACCCCCACCACCAGGTGGGGGAGGGCTCCGCCGTGGCAGCTTGTTTGGCCGTTTTGTGGACAGCCCCGGTGCCAGCGTCTGCCAGGACCAGGAACCGATTTGGCGCGGTGGGTGCAGAAGCATACATGCAACAGTTCGCTACCCACTACCGCATCAGGAACCGGTTCTAGATCCCCACCTTTACCCGGGTGTGACCAGGCAAGAATTGGCTTATCGGCCAACCTGGCCCCACGGGCGCTTCTACTGCAAAATTCCAATGTCAGGTGTTCAGGGGGATGGGCTATTACCCTGCATCGACTTGGGGTCCACTGTTGCGGTGGTTGCGGTTGGCGGTAACACTGGGGCATGATTGTCATGGTGCTAGTGAGCCTAAATTGTCTGTCGCAGGCTCCTACCTACAAGGGCGACTAAAAACTCTATTTTTCCATTGTCGTTTCTTTTGCAAGGGATAGCCTATGCACCGCCGAGAGGCTGCATCCAGACCCCGGCTGGCGAGCGGCGATGGAGAAGGAAACTGGCGAAGGGTGGGGCCGCCGGTCGCCGCTTACTGCCATTGGGGCTTGGGTGGGCCTTGGGCACGGCCCCGACACCTGATGCATGTCATTAGCTGCCTGCTAATCCCCAACAACGGCGTGCTTTACCGAAATGCTATTTGCAAAAAATAAATCACAATCAGACACGACATTTTGCTTTTGTGGTTGTCAGTAGTCATGTATGTTGCATTACGGAAGGAACAGGTGGGAGGAGATAAGAAGCGCCGCAATGCCAGTGGAGTCTGCACTACAAACTCAATACAATGACTCCGTTCAAGGGATGAGCTAGGGACCTCAGAAGCCGCATCAAGGAGGTGCATTGGATGTCCCAAGAAGTTTGATTAGTTTGCACGTGTAAACTGCAAACACAACTAGTAACGGAAATGGAAGGATGCGGAAGACGGCTGAAAAATACTGGCAAACTGCAAAGACTGAATGCAGTTTGAAAAACAAAACTGGTTGCAAACTGCAGTTGCCAATCTGCAACTCTCAAGCTGCATTTGCAACACATTAATAAAGAACCCAATACTAAACTGCTCCCAACTTCACCGCCCATCACGTGCACAATCACATGCCCGTGTCTGACCACCACAAACAAACCGCCAACCTCTTGGCACCGGCCGCCACGCAGTCGTCTCTGTTGTTGCTCGTCGCGCGTCACCATCAGTCCATTCGTCAATTGTGGTCTGGGCCACCATTCGCCGCCATTGTTGGGCCCAGACCACGCCGCCATCGCATCGACGCGTCGTCCACTCCCTGCCGCTTCCGCCCCCCACTGCCTCCCATACCGTGCCCGCATCGTCTCACTACCGTCTCACTACTGTCTCCTTACTGACCCCCTACTGACCCCCTACCGCGTCCCTGCTGCGTCCCATCCTCCCATCCTCCGCTACCACGCCCCCCTCACGTGATAGGCCCAGGTCGGCTGCGATAGAAACCCGCGCGCACACGACCCTGATTATATCACAGGCCCAAGAAAATACGTCACATCCTTGCCGCAGTACATGCGCACGGAAGATCCACCATCACCAAACTCCATAAAAAAATCCACAACATCGTGTTTAATGCTTCTCCACCCTTTTCCCCCAAAGAATAATAACCATCGACATGTTGAAGTGGGTGCAATCGGGACTCTCTGCCGTGGCAGGCACCGCTGAGCCCGAGTACGGGCCCGACGCCATCCAGACGGTGGTGTCGCGCATCGACGACGACAAGGTGTACCGAGCAACCACCGCCGAGGACTTTGCCTGGCAGCAACCCAACTACACCAACGTAGAGACCCAGACGTTCTACTACACCGACTTGAAGCAGGGTCACGTGGGGTTTGCTCAGATCATCCACTCCAACGTCATGGGGGTGCACACCACCGCCCAGTTTACGTTTCGGTTGTATAACCACGAGCGTCCCGAGTTGAACGTATGGACCAGCACCAAGTTGGAGAACTTTGAGATTGACGGGCACGACTTCCACGCCGACAACTTGTCGTTGCGGTTGCAGGACAACGACACCTATGTGTTGAGCAGTCATGTCAATGAGGAGTCCGAGGTGGAGTTGACGATGAAGCGCATGACCGACGGGGTCATCTTTGGTCCCGACGGCACCACCTACTACGGCGAGGACCCCGAGCAGCCGTGGGGATCCATGCGGCACGTGTTTTGGCCACGGTGCTCGGTGGAGGGAACCATTATCAACCGCAAAACAGGGGCCGAGGTATCAGTGCTGGGGTTGACAATGTTTGTCATGGCATTGCAGGGGATGAAGCCCCACCACGCCGCCCGGTCGTGGAACTTTTTGAATTTCCAGTCCGAGCACTACTCGGCAGTGCAGATGGAGTTCACCACCCCCAAGTCCTACGCCAACACCAGGGTCAATGTGGGTATGATCTGCAAGGATGACCAATTGGTGTCGGCAACCGTCGACAACGTGGTGGACCACATTGGTGGCACTGAGGACGAGGTCGGGTGGCCCGTACCCAAGTCGATTGTGTTCAAGTTTGTTGACCACGACGACGAGGTGGCTTCGTGCGAGGGGGAGTTGGACACCTTGGTCGAGCGGGTGGATGTCATGGCTGAGATTCCCCAGTTTGTCAAGAATATTGTTTCTGGTGTTGCTGGCACCAAGCCCTACATTTACCAGTTTTGCAACCCCTTCACCATTGCCATGGGCGCCGAAAAGGAGGAAGGAATTGGTTTTAACGAAGTTACATTTATTTCTGAATGATTGTGGGGTGATTCATCATGGAAAGGATGGTTTTTTTGTTTGATTTAATTTGCTAATGTCTCATGCTTGCTTATTGCAACAACCTAATTAATAATACTAATAGACGTCATTGTTGAAGGGGATGAAGGGGATTTTGTGGTTGGTTGGGAAGGGGATTGGTGAGGGTTTGACGGTGGAATGATGCTGTGGTGGTGTCCATTGCCATGTTGTAGACCCATCACGTTATCGCCATGAACGTTGCTACCTTTTCCTTTCTCGGATTTGTAACCCAGAGAATGCATTTGTCATTTGCTCATTCTAATTGGGCATCAACTGTTTATCAAGTGTCCATCAATGGTATCAATTATTCATAAGACGATCATTTCTTCCTTTTCGAGACTCATCACAGTCATAAAATTGGTATTATGGTTCATTGCCAATAACCGTCTCTCCAGTCTATCACCTCAGTAAACAGTTGTCATGCCACCTTTCTCGTCGATATTCATCTTCCAATTATTTGACTCGTTCTTCTTAGCATGCTCTATCATTTTCTTTTCATCATCATCATCATCTTCTTCTTCTTCTTCTTCCTCCTCGTCTTCTTTTAATCGCTTCTAACCTTTCTTTCATCATCATCGTCTTCTTCTTCCTCTTCTTTGCTTAATCACTTCTCACTTTCCTCGCGACCGCTACTGCTTTTCACGTCAATTCCTCTGCATCTCTCTCGCCATCCAACTTCCTTCACGTATCTTCTACACTTTCACCTTTCTACACTCTGAATCTCGTCAAATTCACAAACCTCATACATTGAAAATACAAAACACCTAAGCCCCACCAGTGAGGAACTCGCTCACAAGATGAAGCACCCCGGTAAACGAGTTCCAGGCACTAAACACCCCTGAGGGACCACTAACACGCACATTGTCGTTACGATCAAACCACACCTTGCCATTGTAGCCAGCCTGGGATACCTTGATCAAACTGTCCTTCTTGTTGTTGTGAGGAGGGTACCGAGCCTTGAGCATAAAGTCGTTCCACAACTTCTGCTCCATGGTGGTTCTTTCGTGGGTAAAGTGACGGTAGGAAAATTTACCGTGGTAAGCACCAATACCCGAGGTACCAATACCACCAAAGGGGGCATTGGTCAAGGCCACGTGCATCAACACATCATTGATCACAGTTCCTCCCGACCTCACGCTGGTCAAGATTTGGTCCAAGCTGCGGTTGTACTTTCTCGACGTCGACCCACTGGTAAACACATACTGCACCAAAGGAGTGTCGTGGCGCAATGTCACCTGCTTGATGGCCAGCGACAACTTGTCGTAGGTCAATACAGGCAACACAGGGCCAAACAACTCGCCCTTCATTGACGAGTCATCCCAGTCGACATTGTCAATGATGGTTGGGCCAATGTAGCGCGAAGCAGCGTCGGAGTCGCCTCCGGTAACAATTTTACCCTCGGTGGTCTTGATGACATTGGTCAAGTTGGAGAACGCCCGGTCGTGGATCACGTGGGTGTAGTTCTTGTCGTCCTTGTCGACATTGGGGTAGAACTCTTCGTTGATGATCTTCTTGATGGAGGTCATAAACTTGTCGTGCAACTTGGCGGGCACGAGCACATAGTCAGTAGCCACACATGTTTGGCCCGCATTGGTGAAACGGCCCCAGGCAATTCTTCTGGCGACAATGTCCATGTCCTTGTCTTGGACGTCGTCCAAAATGAAGGCGGGCGACTTGCCTCCCAACTCCAAAAGGGTAGGGGTCAAAGTTTCTGCCGCCTTCTTGGCGACAATGGTACCCACGGTGTTGTTCCCCGTGTACATGATCTTGTCAAACTTCTGGTCCAACACCTTAGTGGTCTCTGGAATGCCACCATTGACGGCGTAGAAAAAGTCGGGGTCCAAAGCCGACGTCAACACTTCGGTGAACACCTTGGAGAAATGGGGAGTCAACTCCGACTGCTTCAACACCACGGCGTTCCCCCCGGCAATGGCACCACACACGGCGGAAAGCGACAAGAGAAATGGGTAGTTGAATGGGGATATCACCAACACCACCCCCAAGGGAATCCGTTCAATGTAGATGGGGGACGTCTTCAAGGTCACCGGCAAGTCCGTCACCTTTTCCGGCTTGGCCCACTCGTGCAAGTTGGCCATGGTGTGCACAAGCTCGTTCAACCCCACAAGAATCTCCAAGTTTCTTGTTTCCGACTGCACCCGGTGAAAGTCCTTGTCCAAGGCTTCACAGAGAGCATCCTCATGGTCCTTGACAGCAAAGTAGACGTTTCTCAACTGGTTCAACCTAAACTGGAGAGAATGGGTCTTTTGTGACTCGTGAAAGTTGGTACGCAACCGGTCCACCACGGCAGGAATGTCGTCCACCGGCGTGTACCACGAGTCCACCTTTTCGATTTCCGTGAAGGACTCGTCCACCTTTTTGGCACCAACGGGAGTAGGAGACATGATTAGCGTCGTTTGTGTGATACAGGAAGGAATTAACGGGAAATCGCCACGGGGGAACACATTGACATTAAATAAAAATGTCTGAAATTGCTACTACAGGGAAAGTGGCAAACAAAGGACGGCTGCACAAGGCGCTTTTCATCTGATTTTTCCGTTTTTGTAGTTGCATGTGCAAAACCCGGTTTCGAGGGGTTGCATTTGTACAGTCAGGCTTTGTGGAACCCGAGTCGACGATGGTCCCCCGACGGGCGCCGCCGACCGCTCGAGGCGTTAGACTGAAGGGGTAGGACGTATTGGAGCGGATGTAGACGTAGAAACGAAGGTAAGTTTAGCTTGTCTGACTGTGCTGGCTACCCCACATTCTCGTAAACGGGGTGGGGCCCGCACAAAGTGCGGATACATGGAATTTGCGGCGGAGGAGACAAAGTCTGACTGGCTTAGGGGGTGGTGGTTGCACGATCGTAGAGGTGGGGTGCTGGGTTTGGTCCGGGGAAAGGATGTGTGGATTTATAGATGTATGGAGGATGTATGGAGGATGTATGGAGGATTGGATGAGTTGCATAAAGATGGGTATTACCCAATGGGAACTAATGTGTACTATATAGCATTGGTGCGATGTGGAGGGGTAGTGCGACGGTGTTTGACGGACAAAGTCTGCGGTGGAGTATGAGCTTTCTATGTATTGGACAGTCACTGTAGTTTAATGGATAAGGCTATAGTTAAATAGGGTCTGTGGTTGAACAGAATCCGTGGTTGCAAATGATGTTTGAGTGGAATATGTATGGTTACGGAGAAATGGACTTTATGAGATACAAAGGAAGCCGGTAGGGAAGTTAGGGGCTAGTAGGTGGAGTTCCAGGAAGGTTGGTGAACAATAGTAGGATGGCCTACGTTCTTGACGGAAGGGAGCACTAGATTAAACCAGTAGGGTAGACCGTAAGGATATCGGAGACAATGTGGATATCGATAAGGAACATTGGCTCTAAATCCAGAAGGTAACACTCACTGTAAATCCAGCAGGTACATTAGAATGCTTGGCTGTAGGAAAGCTAATAATCGACCAGATGGAATCGAAAGGCAAGACTCGATGTCCCTTCTAGGAAAATGATCAGTGTAGGAAAACTAGTATGATCAAGGAGTGGGGCTAGAATAATCAATGGGAGTGAGACTAGCATGATGCCAAGAGGAACAGAACATAAAGAGATCCTTGTATTAATAGCTTAGTACATATAATACAAACTACCTGGATTGAACTAGCATAATGCATTAGTAAGGCAGCTACATTACAGCAATATTACGAATGGATGAATTAGGTGAGAAGGAGGTGAGAGTAGGTCAAAAGGTGTGGAGCAGCAGAAGCAAGTATGATGTAGATGAGAAGTAGACGAGAAAGTGTGGAGTAGTTGAAGCCAGTGCAAGTAGATGGTGTGTCTCAGTACAACTAGTGCACCACATTGAAGTGCAACTACTCGAAGTGCTCTGGAGGCATCGGGCAGCTACGATCGGACTACACAGGTATGTTCAGCTCCAAACACAAACCAGTACAGCCAACTCTAGGCATCTAAATAGATAGTACAAGCAGGTGAACGAACTCAACGAAGAGCAGCACCATTCACTATTGACTACACCTGCAATCCCATGACCAGTTAACCAGTATAACAGAGAGGAAGAACAAACCAGCCAAGATTGCCCAGAGTAGCCAACTCCAAGCTTATACCCCTGGTAATAGCAGAAGTGCTTGAAAGATTTGGAATAGTGTTGCGGTTGCAACCACTTTTGCAGCCACGAACCACCACCAGTTGCAACCATAATCAACAACTACACAGTACGTACATGATACCTATGATGGCTTTAGACTGCCATTAGCTTCATTAGATTGCCATTCGCTACCATTAGACTGCCATTTGCTGCCATCGCTGCCAACATCACTGCCAACATCACCACAATCCTCAAACCAGCAATCCACTCGACGCCCCAACACTTGGCCTCGACAACCCCTTCGTGACTTGTCAAGCAGACTGGCACCCCGCTACACCAAACCCTCTTCCTTACATCGTCCTGACACCTTCGACGTGCTTCCCTTACTACACTACTACACGCAGCAACCGGCAAACCGCCGATCCCGATCCAGCCCGATCTGAACGCAGTCCATTCCAATGCGTTCCATTGCAGCCCCTGCTCCGTCGCTTCCCACCCCGTCGTTCTAGAACATTCCCGATTCCATCGAACCCCTCGCCGCCGCCACAGCACCCTCGCCGCCCCGAAACCCTTGCTGCTTGGCAGTCCCGCGTCACGTTACCCTCGTCACGATTATTTTTCAGTGCCGGGCCAAAGCCCACCACAAATGACCCCGTCACCACCCCGACGCCCCCATTGTCATCGCCCGTGACTCCCCGAAATCTCGCGCTTACGTCATTGCGCTTCTGGCGTCCAAACTCACCGCTTGCTTCGTATTTGACCCCACCACTGGCCACAGGGCCGTCCTCGTTACGTAAGCACCGTCTCCGCTTTGTGTTCTTGCCCGCTTATCTCAGCTATCACCCACAACCACCACCTGTCTTGACCCTGGCCCCCGGACCGCAAGCGCTGCTCCACCTGTGATTGCAGGACCCCACCGTTGGTGTATTCACGCGAGTGTAGAACCTCGATTGCAACCCCCGTTGTCAGGAACCCGGGCCACCATGCCGTTGCTGACGCTGCAACCCCCGTCGCAGTCACAACTGCAGCAGCACCTTCAACCCCCCTTGCAAGTGACGACGTCGCAAGGCGGGCCCCCGGGCGGGAGCAAGGTCTTGCACTCGCCCATCCCCACCAAGCCCCCCATGTCCGCGCTCAAGGGCGAGTTGGCGCCCAAAAAGGACAAGATGCCGTCGTTGGTGGTAAAGCAGGAACCCAACTTGAAGTCGTGCCTCTCGCAGCCCGCCAACCTCCAGGACCCCGACAGCCACATGGGGTTCCACCCGCACGTGCAGTTGAACCACCACGCCTCCGAGGGCAACTTGACCCCGGGCCACCACCCCCAGTTCGTGGTAGCGTCCGACAATGTCAGCCCCAACTTGCACGGGTTGCTCGCCTTGACCCCCAGGGGGCCCGGCACCCCGACCCACCCGGGGTACACCCCCGTGGTGTCGAGCCAGGGCGGCAGCATCTCGTCGAGCGTGGCGTCGCCCCAGCAGTCCAAGTCGGCGGTGCCGTCGCCCCCGAGGGCGCCGGGGCTGCCCGCGGTCGACGACGCCAGGACAGATGACATCGGACCGCCCTCGAGCGCCGCCTCGCAGACTTCGCTCACCGACAACCACGACAACAAGCTCCACTTGTTGATTGGCATCACCGGGTGCATCTCCATCCACAAGAACATCATCCTCATCATCGACAAGTTGTTTGAGCTCTACACCCCGCAACGGCTCCAGATCCAGGTGGTGCTCACCAAGGCCGCCGAGTGGTTCCTACGGGACAAACTCCACAAGCTCGACAGCATGGGCGTCAAGGTGTGGTTCAGCGACGACGGCGACAAGTACTTTTTGACGTCGCCGTTCCAGAAGATCTACAGCAAGGCGGTGTCCAGCGGCCACTACAACAAGAAATGGGGCCCGCCCCTCATGCAGCAGTACAGCTTGGCGTACGAGTTGCAGCGGTGGACAGACGTGTTGTTGTTGGCGCCGTTGTCGGCCAATACCATGGCCAAGTTGATCACGGGGTTAGCCGACAACTTGTTGACGGAGTTGCTCCACACGTGGCCCACGCCCGCCCTCCACCACATGCACCCCGAGCCGCCGGCAGGAGCCCGACCGGACACCACGGTGTTGACCAACCACTTGGTGTCGCCCAAGCCCATCATCGCCGCGTTGGCGTTGACCAACTCCATGTACTCGCACCCCATCACCAAGAAGCAGTTGGCGTTGTTGCAGGAAAGTTACCCCAACATGAGCATTCTCAAGCCCGTGGAGAAGTGCGTGGACATTGACGGCAACATCTCCATGGGAGGCATGCGGTCGTGGCGCGAGGTGGTGGATTTTGTGCTGCAGAAGCTCGGGCCGCCCGCCACGCCCGACGACGGTGACGAAGGTGACGACAGCGTGGCGGAAGGAGCGGACGACAGCATCCTCGGCGACAAGGAAGACAATGGCGATGATGACGATGATGACGACGACGATGACGACGACAACATAATCACCGACTTGCGACTGGCGTTGGACGAGATCCACACCGCGCCCAAGGACGACCGGCCGCTTCCCATGGCCAAGGCCAAGTTGGAGGTGCGCGAGGACGGGGAGAAGGTGCCGCCTATCATCACCAGCGACTCGCGCAAGAGCTCGGTGCTGGACGCCCCGCGCCGCCATCGCGGCAACACCATCTCGCGCAAGGAGCTCGCGGAGCACGAGAAGTTGGCGTCGCAGAACGCCATCCTCAACTCCGGCATCGGGCTCGTGTCGAACTCGCCGTTGCCCAGCGCCGTGGGCACCGAGAATGGCTAGGGTTGTTGTTTGCAGCAAGTAGTATAGTGCGGAGTTAACCACGAAGCTTTTGTGTAACCGCGTGTAGCGTGGACAATTTCCGAAACATGGGGTAGACCACGTGACCGGCGCCATGACCCTCCATATTGGCGATGGGGCCATCCCTCTGGCGTCCACCATTGGTCGTCACCAACGATGAAGATCTTCGATTACGACCCCAGCCAGTTCTCCAAGCAGCAGTACACCATCGGTGGCATCACCACCTATGTGTACAACGCGCAGGCATTGGAGCCATACGTGACCCTGTTCAACCACACCACCGCCGCCCACGTCGACACCATCCCCGTCAATGTGTTGTACTTGGTGCACCAGCGGGGAGGCGACTATAAGTACACAGAGTCGATTGCGCACATGGTGCTCCGGCGCATGGTGGAGCTCCGGTCGGCGGCGGAAACGCCCCTTGTGTGCGTCACCTTTGACTTGCGCAACCACGGCCAGCGGGTGGTGGACGAAGTGCGCAACTCGGGGTGGAAGTCGGGCAACCCCACCCACGCGGTGGACATGGTGTCGAGCATTGCCGGCAACATAGCCGACCTCAAGCTCGTGATGGACTTCTTGCCCGCGTACCTCAACTTGGAGCACCACCTCGACGACAAGTTCCGCCACACCCACCCCACGGCGGCGGTGTCCTTCCGCAACATCTTGAGCGGGTACTCGTTGGGGGGCCACACCGTGATCCGGTTTGCCAACCAGCACCCGGAGATGGTGGCGATGATCAACCCGGTAGTGGGGTGCCCCGACATGACGTCGCTCTTGGTGAACCGGCTCGTGGGCACCCGGTTGGACGACCCGGGGTACGACCGCAAGCTCTTTTACTTCCAGTACGAGGAGTTGGGGTTGACGGACCAGCAGCAACGCGACAACTACCCGGAGGCGTTGCATCATGTGGTGAGCAGGCAGGACGTGGACATATTCGAGAACTTCCCCATGCACAAGATCGCCATGTTTGCCAGCTTTGGTGCCAACGACACCTTGGTGCCCCCCAAATTGAGTTCGGTGTGGGTGGACCTGTACATCAACACCAACGAGGAGTCCGAGATGTTTGTGCAGGACGGTGTTGGCCACGACGTGACGGAGGAGATGGTGGAGAGGTTTGCGGTGTGGTTGGCGAAGCGGTTGTGAGGGGTAGATGGGGGCAGATGAAAGTGGGGGTAGGTGAGGGTAGGAGGTAGATGAAGATGGGGGTAGATAAGAGTGAAGGGGTAGAAAGGTGTAGAGCAGGTGGGGGTAGAAGTGTGAGGAAAGAATGGTGGTATGAAAAAGGTGTGAAGGTAGAGAGGTGTAAAGAAGGGGGGGGAGAAAGCTGTGGAGGGAACGAAAAGCAGGGTGTGAGGATGGTGATGGTGAAAAGACCAAGAAGTGAATGAGATATGAAGGATCAAATGGTAGATGAAGGATCGAGGATCAAAGATGAAGGATCAAAGATGAAGGATCAAAGATGAAGGATCAAAGATGAAGGATCAAAGAATCTAAATCAAGTAATTATCAATAAATACCAAACACCCTAAACATCTCACTCTAGAATTCGCCACGCTTGATATACTGTAGGATCAAACCTGGCACCTAAATCTCATAAATACTTTACGAATATGCAATCAATAATATCAACAGATTGTAGTCAATCTGTCAGTTGGATCTACTGACCAGAGGATCAATGCCTAAAACAAAGACGTCACACTGTTGTGACAAAGACCGATAATGCAATATCAATGCAAAGCTACAACCATACAGTAAAGAATGACGGCGAAATACAAGTAGAAAAGACGAAACAAGTAAAGAGCACAGCTCTGGCAAACAGGTTACTAAAATTGACAGTGTGACAGGAGCTACCAATACTGTAGCTCCCATCGACACCGATATCGGAGTAACGAGGATCACTATCTAACAAACTACGTGGTACTACTGGAACCACATTTCACCGGAACACCAAGATCAAACATTCAACATTGAACACTCAACATTGAACACTCAACATTGAAGATTGAACATTGAACGCTCAATATTGAGCATTGAATACACAACACTCAATACTCAACTCAACATTCAACTCAATACTCAACTCAAAACTCAACTCAAAACTCAACTCAACACTCAACACTCAACAATCACCACACAACACACTAAACAGCATGCTACGCATCAGTCTACACTCAACATACCAATACAGTCCTCCTCCCAACTGCCAACAACAGGCAGTACATGGCGTGACTCCACGCAAACAAAAACATTGCCCACCACCCCACCGCCAACAGCAGCCCAGGCAACCACTTGAATACACACACTTCGCTGCGCTTCCACTACGTCAGCGTGCATACGGTCACGCCGGCACCATCACGTGCACGTGTCGCGGATTTCACGACACCATTCCGTGTCGCGACACTCCATCCACAAAAACAACACCATTACCAACTCCATACCCTCCGGCCCGCTCCCCCGCCATTGACCCCTCTATTCCTTTGCATATATCTGTGTCTCGACACCACCGCCCTTCCACCACCACCAGCTCACGATTTCCGCCAATTCCCCGTCCCTCCACCCCCGGCCCCCGTCTCCCCACACATCCCAACCAACCCCGTGACCCTGCCTCTTCCACTGGCTTCCGTGCGCGGCTCCACCCCCATTGTCCCTGAACCATGATGAAGCCGCAGCCCACGGCCACGGCGTCGGCCCTCCACCACCTGTTGTCCAAGCAGTACGCCTCCAGCATGGCCTACGACGGATCGTCGTTGGCCAGCACCATCAGAACCAGCGACGAGATCGTCAACTTCATCGGCTTCAACCAGGACGCATCGTGCGTGGCAATGGGCCTCGGCAACGGCTACCGCATCTTCAATTGCCGCCCGTCGTTTGGCCGCTGCTTCCAGTACAAAAAGGACGAGAGCATCGCCCTCGTGGAGATGCTCTACTGCACCTCCCTCGTGGCCCTCGTCGGCCACGGCGACGACCCCGGTTCGTCCCCGCGCAAGCTCAAGATCGTCAACTCCAAGAAACAGGCCACCATATGCGACTTGATCTTTCCGTCCTCCATCTTGCTGGTCAAGTTGACCAAGTCCCGCTTGGTGGTGCTCCTCGAGGACCAGATCTACGTGTACGACATCGCCACTATGAACCTCTTGCACACCATCGAGACCAGCCCCAACATCCACGGCATCTGCGCCATCTCCGCCTCCGGCGCCACCGACGGGCCCTGCTTGCTCGCATACCCTTCGCCCCCGAAAACCGTCACCCACGACTCGTTGTTGGCGTCGGGCATCAACACCAACGGCGGCTCCAACTCCGTCCAGAACAACATCCAGTCCGTCAGCAGCAGCCCCAACCGCGTGGGGGATGTCATCATCTTTAACTTGGCCACCTTGCAGCCCATGTCGGTGATTGAAGCCCACAAGTCCAACTTGGCAGCCATGGCGTTTTCCCTGGATGGCGCCCTCTTGGCCACCGCCAGCGACAAGGGTACCATTGTGAGAATATTCGACGTGGCCTCGGGCAGCAAGTTATACCAATTTCGCCGCGGGACATACCCGACAAAGATATACTCTTTGCGATTCAGCACCGACGACAAGTACTTGGTGGCCTCCAGTTCCAGTGGCACCGTGCATATCTTCCGCCTTGGAGAAGAAGAGGCGTTGGAAAACAAGCACGAGAAGAAAAAGCACAACAAGAAGAAGCCCGAGTACGAAACCATCCAGGAGGAATCGATACTACCCCCTCCCGAGTCCCCCAAGTCCGACAAGGACAGGCTGGCCGCAAACGACGACGAGTTTGACGACTTCAGAGACGATGGCGACGACTCCGATGCAGACGACCTCGATGACGATGTTGACGACGACTCCCTCGAGGTCATTTCCAACAAGCAGCGCAAGTTGTCCCAGGGGTCGTCCAACTCAATTCCCAGCGTCAACTCCGAGGACGTGTCTGCTCGCGACGCCTCACCCAAGAACGAGCCGTTGGTCGATCACAGCCGCATTTCGGTAGCGAGAATGATAAGACGATCGTCGCAGACGTTGGGCCGCAAGGCAGCCCAGAAGATGGGCGACTTTCTACCGTCGCGGTTCTCATCCATATTGGAACCAACCCGCCACTTTGCCTCCCTCAAGATCAACTCCATCGGCAAGGACGTGTTCTCGGCAGCGGTGATGAACACGGTGTTGCAGCCCGACCTCATCCCCCAAACCTACTTTACCCGTGACAAGAACCCCGACGGGGACAACAAAAGTACCCTCAGCTCCAGTTCCCGCGACAACCTCATGGAAGTCAACTTGCTACACATCTACGTGGTGACGTCTGAGGGCTACTTTTACACCTATGGCCTCGACCCTGAACGTGGTGGCGACTGCATCTTATTAAGCCAGTATCCTCTCCTCGAGGAGAGCACATAGATAGCGATGAATGAGTAACGAGTAATGCTATGTAGCTATGGTGTGGTTGTAGTGAAGCTTATGGGCAAGTGTATATGTAGAGTCACGTGCATATTTCTCGTGATCTTTCACGTGTGAGGTCTCGTGCAATGATGCACGTGAATTTCCAATGGGCACGACTTTGCCACGGTCTTGTCCTAAACCCAGATCTCTACCATTTGCCACTAACCAAACCACAACAGTCACACCATGACACTTAGTAGTATGTTGCTTAGTCCTGGCACACGTTCCAGACCCGCCAATTCGCACAACGCCACCATTGAACCGTACTAACTGCCCCAGTTTCCATCAAAAACGCCGGCAAGGTGTACACCATAGATCTTCAAGACTCCGACAACGGCAAAACCTTCAAGGAAAAGATCCAGGAATTGACCTTGATCCCGCCACAGAGACAGAAGGTGTTGATAAAGGGAGGCAAGCTCACCGATGACGTGATTGTGTCGACATTGGCGTTGGGAACAGCCCCAATTATGGTGTTGGGGACCCCCGACGCCAACTTGCCCACGAAACCTACAGAAAAACAGGTGTTTCTCGAGGACTTGAACAAGGACCAGTTGGTTAAGGTCAGCAATGACCCTTCGGGGTTGGTCAACTTGGGCAACACCTGCTATTTGAACTCAAGTTTGCAGGCGTTGTTCCAGATGGACGATGTGTCCAAAAAAGTGAAGCAGTTCAAGCCCGATGCGTCCAGCCTTGGGTCTCCCAACGACAGCATGGTGGTGGCATTGAGAGATTTGTTCGCCAAGATGTCCAGCAAGCATGAGGCCGTGAACCCCACGGTGTTTTTGACGTTCTTCCGCAGCAAGTATCCGCAGTTTGCCGAAGCATCGCCCGAGGGGTTCTACAAACAACAGGACGCCGAAGAAGCGTTTTCCCAGATCATGATGTCGATCAGAACTAGCTTGAAGCTTGACGACTTATTCAGAATAGGGTACTCCACCGTCACAAAGTGCTTGGCATTACCCGAAGAGGAGCCCAAGTATGACATCGAGGAGAGTTTCAAGTTGAATTGCAACATCGACATCAAGACCAACTTCTTGAGAGACGGCATTTTGGCGGGCTTGAAGGACACTCTCGAAAAGCACAACGACACCTTGGGAACCAATGCCGACTACGAGGTGACGAAGAAGATCACGCGCTTGCCCAAGTACTTGACGGTTCACTTCATTCGATTTTTCTGGAGAAGCGATATCAGCAAAAAGTCAAAGATCTTGAGAAGGGTGCAGTTTCCGTTTGAGTTGGATTTGGCAGAAATGTTGGACGACTCCATCAAGCAAGACAAGGCCTCGATTCGAGATAAGATCAGAAAAGTGGAGAAGGACAACTTGGATTTAGTACGCGACTTCAAAAAGGCCAAGAAGGACTCCAGTTTGAGCCCCCTCGAGCAGCAAGAAGAGGACGAGATGAAGCTCGTGTCCATTAAGCAAAAGTTCAAAGACGACTTGCTGGAAGTGTTGCCGGACTCGATCGACCTCGAGACCACCACTGAGAACCCGTCGTCGGTGTACGAGTTGAACGCCGTGATCACCCACGCCGGGGCCTCTGCTGACAGTGGACACTACAAGGCGTACGTCAAGGACAGCAGTGATGTCGACGGCAACAAGTGGTGGCTTTTCAATGACGACAAGGTGAGCTCGATCCCCAAGGAAAAGGTGGAGATGCTTGCTGGGGGCGGGGAGAGCGACAGTGCCTTGCTCTTGATCTACAAGGGATTGGGTTTGTAGTTGTAGACATGGGTGTTGTATATATTGTACAGATCTATGGATGATAAATACCTGGAGTAGCATGACGGCACCGCCACCACACTACAAGTTCTTGACCAGACTCTTAAACGTCTCAACCTCATCCCAGCAGTTGAGGCTCTTTCCCTGGTTGTCCTTCAAGCACTTGATCACCGACTCTCTCGCCTTTTGCACTGGCACCGGCACCTCGACGGCCGCCAACTTGGCATTGTCTTGCAAGAGTTGCGTCAATCTCGTGATCTTGTCGTTGGAAGCAGGCACCGACACTGCGTCGTTGGTGCCGTCATCTTTGGCCACCGCGTTGTTGGTGGTGTCTCTAAACTTTCTGATGGTCTCGGCCTCGAGCTTGGTGAGCTCCTGAGCCACTCTTTCCTGGATGTACTTCTCGGTGTACTGGGCACGGGAGAAATCGGACTGGGGGGTTAGTATTTGCACCAATGCACGGATGGGGTGTGCTGGCACCGAAATGGGCCCGTTAATGCCGTTCTGCGGACCGTGGGCCCGCTGGTGGTGGCATTGGTCCGTCTGATACATACCTCTGGCGACGTCTCCAACTGGGACAAGAAGGAAGCACTAAAGTCAATGGGAGTGTTTGGCGTGAACACCTTGGTCTCAGGCTTGGATGCGCTGGAACCCATGATGTGAATATTTATGTACTAGTGCGGTTGGGGTCGTGCACGTAAACGGGATGTGTTGTCGAAGGAGGTGGCACTGGTTGATGGCTCCCGACCTGGTGGTGAATCGATATTGGGAAATTCAGGGCCCGGATTGCAATTTTTCATTGGTGCGACATTTACCGCGATCTGGTAGCGCCCCGCGGTACCGTAGCGAGAAATGTGTCTGCCGCCCCCGGTGGGTTTTGGGGTGATTTGGGCACGAAAAATTTGTGACCACATTGCCACATCCAACACCACTTGGAATCCGTCCAGTGTCTATCGAACCCAGCATCCATGCCGCCAGTCCAGCAGTACCAGTACGGCCACCAGCCGTCCAACTTTGAAAAGTTCAAGATGGGTGCCATCATGGGGTCCACCGTCGGGGTGTGTGTCGGGGTGTTGTTTGGAGGCTTCTCCATCTTGCAGAACGGAGCAGGGCCCAACGGGGTCATGAGGACGTTGGGCCAATACATCATGGGTTCCGTGGGGACGTTTGGTTTGTTTATGTCTATCGGGTCCGTCATCCGTTCCGACAGCGACTTTCAGGCGTACCAGCGGGCGTTGATGTCCAGCCAGCAGGCCAAGTTGAGAGCAGTGTACCGGGACAATTAGGGTAATTTCGTGGATGGACGAGCGAGCTCGCGACGATTTGGTTTCTCGTCCTGAGTCTCGTGCCGTTTTTTCGATGTTTGCTGCCTTGTACTTGTTGTCCTGGGTTTGGGATTGCCGGTGCCGTCATTAGTTTTTCAGCCGTTCGCCGTGATGGTGTTCAAAAGTTATACTTATGTCGTTAGTGCCATGCTCTAGTAAGGTGTCCACTCTTTGCAGTCACTACTGTGTAAATAATGTAACTAGAGCGTTGGTTGTATAGTATGTGAATAGTATCCTAGGGGTTTGGCTTGTATTCTGTATACATCTATGCTAGCACGGTATCGGTGGAGCATGGTCGCGCGTCCTCCTCTTTTATTGTAGCGGTGTCTTTCCCTCGCTGTATCTCAGTTGCTTTTTCTTCACCCATACAGCCGTTTGGTTCTCTATTGCGAGCCTTTTGTTGCAACCTATTCTACAGTCTCGCAGCAACCTGAAACCACCATGCCTGTTTTTTATTTTTGGGCCCTTCTGGCACCTTCTATATTTGTATTCTAGTTGCTTGTTGCCGCGGCTGGCTTTGTTTCTATTATGTATTCCTTACTTCTGATTGCCTTATTTGTATAACCCTCCTGCTTCTCTCCGTTCACCTGTACTACCTTTTCGCAACCTCTCTTGCTACCACTCCTATAACCTCTGACTACCCCTCACCCCTCACTCATCACCCCTTCCTCCGCCTTCCTCTCACACATGTATCTCCGTCTCCGTCTGGTCCTGCAAATTGTACATGTATGTCAAGCCAAACTCAGGCACCCGATACACCCCGCTCTTGCCAGCCTTGGCAGCCAACTCGCCCAAAAGATACTTGGGCTCTAATATGGGCTCCCCGCTCAATTTGAACGTTCCCCAATGCACCCCCTTCATGAAGGTGGCCCCCAATTGCGAGCAGATCTCAAACGATTCCTGAGGGGAAATGTGCCTTGGTTTCTGGTGCCACGAGGGGCAGTACTGGCCAATAGGCAACATGGCCAACAAGGGAGAGCCGCATCGCTTGCCAATGACGTCAAACAACTCTCGACTGTACCCCGTGTCCCCAGCATGGTACGCCACCGCCTGACCATTCTTCTTGACGATATAGGAACACCATAACGACCTGTTGGAATCAAAGATGTACCTGCCTGACCAATGCATCGATGGGACACACTCAATTTCGTACTTGTCACCAAAGGACTCGCTGGTGGTGATGAAGTTGCTAATGTCCAACGTTTGCCACCAGTCCATCTCCACCACCTTGTATATCCCCTTGCGTGCGAGCTTCTTCTTGAGTCCCAACGGGACTATCCAGGTGGCACTGTTGCGGATCTTCTTGGCCAAATCCATCTCCAAATGGTCGGGGTGGTCGTGGGACACAAGCACAAAATCAAGGTGGTTGTTTGTAGCGTAGTTGATGTCGTCGAGGGTCATGGGCGACTTGGTCAACCGTTTGGGACCCACCGACGGGGTGATCAAATGGTCACTGACGATGGGATCAGTAAGGAAATTGATGCCACTCACCTGCAACAATGCACAGGACTGGCCCAACCATGTAAAAAGCATCTGCTGGTTTAATGGAGGCTCCCTGTCGGTGGCCAGCATCCTGAACCACGAAGTGGCCGAACGAGGAACCGCTGACAATTTGCTAAAGTCGTTGGTATCCAAACAGGACTTCAAAATGATGGAGTTTTGTCTCAATTTGTCCAACGCCGGTTTGAACACCTTCAATTCGTCCTCCACCTCCACCGCCCCGTCGTGGGGGTGGGGCAATTTGTTGTGGATCTCGAACCGGCTTCCGTATATGCTTTCCAATAGTTCCATTACTCTCACAAAGAGGAACTCAAATGCTGTCTGGGGCCGGTATTCTTCAAATGGGTTGACAAACATGCCGGCTACTACGGCCGATTTGAATTTGGAAATGTCAACCTCCTTGTCATCTTCACTGGCAAGCAATTTGCAGTACTGCTTCTGGCGAGAGTGGATGACATACTGGGTTCGAAGTTGCATGTAAACCTCAAACGAGGTGTACGAGAGCAACAACCCCAAACCAACCTTGGACTTGATGGAAAGTTGAGTTAGAAATGACATCTATAAATCATATGCAATGCTATTGGCAGTTGATGTACAGTGGCTATTGAGGTTTCGCGATAGTGGTGTATGTGAGAGGTGTTATCGTGTGATGCGGAAGGGTTCATCGGGTCCAATGAGCACAAGTAGTGCCTTCTTCAATATCTGGGGACACCATCATAGCGGACGGGCATGGTGCGCAATTAGAGTCCAATTGGGGCTGAGGAACCGACATATAGTGTTGGCGCGCTACAAGGGGAGCATTACTAGTGTCTGGGTTGCCTATGGTTGATAACTCGCCTCCTACCATGAGTATGTGCTATATAATAGTTGGGGTGTAGATGAATGACGGGATCAATGCTTTCTAACAACACCAGCAATGTCTGCAGACAGCAAGATATGCTTCTTATAGTCCTGGATGGTACCCGGGAACTTGCCTACAGTACCGTTTTCACATACCCAGATCTCGTTACACACCTTGTCAATGATAGCGACATCGTGGGACACCATCAACACTCCTCCACGGAAGTTGATCAATGCGTCCGCGAGCGCATCCAAACCTTGGGTATCCAAGTGATTGGAAGGTTCATCTAGAATCAAAATGTGTGGCTGGTTGAGACACAAGGCAGCAAATGCAACTCTCGACTTCTGACCTCCCGACAACAACTGCATTTTTTGCAACCCTAGAGACCCTGTTATCCCAAAGGACCCCAAATGGCGTCTGTACTCTTCGTCTGTTTTACCTGGGAATGTCTGAGACATCCATGACACCGCTGAAAGCGTGAGGTCCATGGCATCGACATGGTGTTGGGCAAAGTACCCGATTCTTAATCGGCCATTTCGGCTCACAAACCCGGTCACCGGCTTCAACTGCTCCATCAACACCTTCAACAAGGTAGTCTTACCAGTACCGTTCCCACCAACAAATGCGATTCTGGAATCCATTTGCACATCCAAATTCACATCCTTGATCAAAATCTTGGATACATCGTACCCAAACGATACATCCTGCAATTGAAGAATGGGTGGCGATAACTTATCTGGTTCCGGGAATTTGAATGTGACAATCTTGTCATCTTCTGGTGGTTCCAAAATAGGAAGCTTTTCCAACTTTTTGATTCTCGACTGTGCTTCTTGGGCCTTGGCGGCATTGTATCTGAACTTGTCAATGAAATCTTGCAAATGCTTTCTGTATGCCATCTGGTTCTCGTATTCACGACGTTGGTTCTTGATTCTCTCTTCTCGGGTGGCATAGAAGGAATCGAAATTGGAACCTCGGTAGTAATCTAGACGCTCTGAATGTTGATGGATGATATCAGTAGCAACTTCATTCAAAAATGCTCTGTCGTGGGAAACTACCAACACCGTCGACTTGTATCCCTGCAAATACTTGGCCAAGAATGTGATGGATGGAACATCCAACATATTGGAAGGTTCATCCAATAATAATAAATCAGGCTGACAGAACAATGCTCTTGCCAATGACAATCTCATTCTCCAACCCCCCGAAAATTGCTTGGTGGGCAAATTTTGTGTTTCCTTAGTGAACCCTAACCCGTACAAAATGGCTGCAGCCTTACTCTCGGCCTTATCTGACTCCATTTCGTTCAATTTGTCATTAACCTCTTGCAAATGGGCATCCAAGTCTTCCCTCTCGTTGTCCAACTTGGTGACTTCGTTGGAATCCTCGTCAAACTCCCCTCGCAAGTTTTCAATCTCGGCGATTCTTTCGTTGATCTTCTGTTCCTCCTGCAACAAACTCTTTCTCCACACATCGGCATCCAACACACTCTGGAGAGCCGGGGTATCGTCACCTCTAATTTCTTGTTCGACATGCAAAATGGTAATATGCTTTGGGATGTTCAATTCTCTTCTCGACAACGCTCTCAACAATGTCGATTTACCGATACCGTTCTGACCCACCAACCCATACCTTCTGCCGTACGCCAAGGTAAGCGAAGCTTCGCTCAATATTCTCTGGCCATCACCAACATAAAGATCAAAGGTATCGAGCTTGATGTCTTTGGATTTGCCTGCGCTGGAACCAAAGTCGAGCGGGTTGATTTCAAGGAAGAAGGAGTCGTAGTCCTGGTCTGCCTTTTGGTTCAACAACTTGGATGCCTCGTATTGCACAAACTTGTTGTTTCTCTTGGCCACCTTCTTGGCAATCTTTCGCTCCTGCTTCTCCAACTTCTTCCTATCCACCCTACTCTCCATTTTGCGCCCAGTGTGCTCGATGTCGTTGCTGGCACTCAAGAGGGCCAACGACGAGTTGATATCTCTCTTGGAGTTGTTGTTCTTCAACACATTGATGTCCAAGAGTCTCTTGGAAGTGTCCCCCGTGACCGCCAATTTGCTGAGATTGTCGGCCAATTTTTTGCTCAAATGCTGCGAGATGGTTTCCGTCACACTGTGCACCTTGTCACTGACACCACCCGCGTTGATCAAGAGTTGCTGGATAAACTCCATTTCGTGGTCAATGTTGATCTGCTGGGCCGTCACGCTATCTTCGGTGGCGTTTGAAACGTGCTGGATGTACCCCACGGCATAGTCTGCCACCACGGGGTCAATCGAGGGCACGGCCTGTCTTACTTGTAGCCCGATGTTGGACATATTGCGGTGGTGACGATGGGAACAGTGGTGAAAAATTTCACGAAAAATGTTTGTTTAGTGAAGATTAAGGACTGAACAGCCAAAAGCTGCATACAAAATGTGTGGTCAGCGGAAAGGCGGAGAGAGAAGAGACATTGTCAGGCACGATGTCGTCGACACAGTAGACGTCAATGGGGACCGTTGGGTGAGTCTCGTGGATGTAGACGACATTTGTAGAGAAGGGAGAGGGGGGAGAGGGGGAGAAGGGGTTCGATCACGGTTCTGGATCGATGGGTCCAACGAGCAGCTGTAGATGCCATCTGTAAACGACATTCTGCTGGCGAGGATTACGATGTTGTCGTGGACGAAGTGATACTGCCGTTCTGCTTCGTTAGGCTTTCAATGGTTGTCTGATCTGACAGATCTACTGCCTGTTTGCACCCATGATGCGGAGCAAGGGTTGTCGCTCCCCACTCTTTAGATCGTGCATCACTTCCCCTCGTCCATTTCTACAGTCACTTGACCTTCACCTTCGCTCTTCCGCTAAGGTCCCAATTCGCACAAATCGCCTTCTCAAAGTACCCGACATTTATTCTAGCTCCAGCATGGTCTGCGATACTTTATATACACAATACATTCTATACACTTTATCAATGATACTTTATCAATGACCCTCCACGACTTTATCCATGACACTTCCATGGAGTAATTCATGGCATATCCATGATACATAGCTCGTCTACAACACAGCCTTGATCTTGTTGTCCAACTTGTCGGAAGACTTCAAGGCCTGGACATCAGAGTTGCCACCAATGTGTTCGCCACCAATGAACACATTAGGAACGGTCTTCTGGCCGGTCAATTCAAACAAAGCATCCTGCAATTCAGCCCCGTCCTCCAACTCGTCCAATTCAACCACGTACGCGTCCTTGGTGATGGCACCAATGGTGTTCTTGGTGGCACTGCAGTATGGACAGTAAGTCTAGTTGCTGTTAGTACTGTGGCGACAAGGCATTCTCAACTACTTACCTTGGAAGCAATGAACACAGGCTTCGTCTTGATCAACTGTTGGATTTTCTGGGTTGCTTGTGCGGAGACCATTCTCGATGTGAATATTGAACGTTTGAATACAGTGGAAAACATTCACTACGTAGAAGGATCAAGAAGCAATCGGGGTCTGTGGTTTATGACTATGAAAAAATGCTTAGGTAATCGGTGGTTTGTGCCTGGGTATTTGTAAGCATGATAAGATACATGCACGTGACCTGCGGTATACGACCGATACTTGTACTACAATTGGCACGAAACCTATTGATGCTGGGACATGGCTTCTTCGTATATAGTTCTATGATTCTTAGCTTGATGTCTTCCGTCGTCCGAAAAGCTAGAGTCTGCTTCTGGCCGCGAGTCATTGCTCGGCAAACAAGTCGTGGCCCAAGATCTCCACCGAGTACCCGTCAGGATCGCGAATGAAGGCAATTCTCTTGATGTTGCCCTGGTTCCACTTCAATGACCAGTCGGCTTCGTCTCCAAGCTCTTGCTCGATCTCCTGGCAGAATTTCGCAGGGTCCTTGCAGCTGACACAGGTGTGGCCAAACCCTTGTAAGGCGCCGTTGTCGGTGCTGTTACCATTGTGGTAGCCCTTAAAGTCTGGGTCTGACTCCGTGCCCCAGTTGTGCGTCAACTCGATGATGCCTTGCCTCTTGGCCCGGTCCACTGTCAACGAGTTCTCCACAAAGTGGGGATCGTGGTCAATGCCCAAGAAATAAAGGGTGAACTTGGCTTCGGCAAACTCCTTGGTTGACAACAACTTGAACCCCAAAACCTCGCGGTAGAACTTCAACGACTTCTTGGGGTCCTTCACCCTGATCATGGAGTGGTTGAAACGATAGGTGGCATGGTCGCTCTTTGCTTCCACCTTGTTGATGCCGTTCTCAATCAACTCGATCCAGTACCCGTTGGGGTCCAAGGCAAAGGCAATGTTCTTCTGTCTGCCGTCGGACAACTTCTTCTGGAACTTGACGTCCTTGGCCAATAACTGCTTTTCGGCAACGTCGATGTTGTCGACAGACACACAAATGTGGCCAAAGCCGCGGAAGTCGCCGCTGTTTCCGTTGTTGAGTTTGTAGTCGTCGTCGTTCTCAACCCCGTGGTTGTGGCACAATTCCAAGATCCCTTCACGGGCAGACCAGTTCAAGTGGGCATTGTCCTTGTTTTCGTACCCCAACATGTACAAGGTGAAGTCCTTGAAGGGGAAGGTGTTGATCAACTTGAACCCAAAATTGTCAGTATAAAAGGGCACCGACACCTTGGGGTCCTTGATGCGAAGACAGGTGTGGTTCATCAAAAACGATTGGTCAAACGAAGGCATGGTTATTCGTCGTATAGATGCTCTGCGATTGGATGGTTTTGCTAACCATCTCCAAACAAACGGTGTCGTCCACGAGGGCCAGGTTGCAATCAGGACGGCTTGGTCCAGAAATTGGACCTGTGCACGATTGCGGAAAATGGCTCCGGAATTGTGCATGGTGTCCCACAATTCCCGTACTGCACAACGGTAGTCTCGATTGCGCAGAGGTCGTCCGGGGTCACGGGATCTGACCCTGCAAATGCAGCTAATATAGCTTAGGGTTTGGCTATGGCAAGTGCCCGTGTCCATGCCCGTTGTAGTGCTCATGCTCGTGCCCCGTTGCACGTGCCGTAGCCCGTGCCGTACTCCGTGGCAGAGGTCAATGACGTCATTACCGTCAACAAGCACCCCTACGCCCATTTTGGCGTGGGGGTGCACGTGAGCATTCGTGTTGGGTCCGACCCACTTCCCGGTGGGGCTTCTCCCCGGAAGGCAACTCCGAGGGCCCTTCCCCGTAACTTTCCTGTTTGGTCCTCGGCGAGGTCGAGGCTACTGAAAAATATCTCCGCATATGACACAAAGGGCGATTTTTCACCACCGCTCGGGTTGTTATACGAGCCGAGGGGAGGCATACGATACAAGTCGTTGTATCCTGGCACTATATAAGGCGTGACGGGCTACGTAGAGCACTGGTTCCTTCCGCCGTACTACAAGTTGTTCAAATGATGCGCATTCCCTCGTCAGCTCGAACCATGATGTCCATGGTTCGATCCTTGTCGACGTCATCCACGAGGGCATCCTCCTACAAGCATCACGAAAGGGTCAATTTGTCCGACATTCGTCGTTTGCACGAAAATAAGGAGCGTATCGCCATGGTGACTGCCCACGACTTCATCACGGCCAAGATGGTGGAGCATGCCAAGGTGGATATCAACCTCATTGGCGACTCTCTTGCCAACACCACCTTGGGGTACCATGATACTAACGAGCTCACGCTTGACGAATTCTTGTATCACGTCAAATCGGTGGAGCGCGGCAACAAACACTCGCTTTTGGTGGCCGATCTCCCGTTCGGGTCGTTTGAGCGTTCGCCGGAACAAGCCGTGCAAACGGCCATCAGACTAATCCAGGAGGCCAAGATCCAGGGGGTCAAAATCGAGGGTGGTCACGACGAAATCATCCCCACAATCAAAAAGATTGTCAGTGCGGGCATTCCGGTCATGGGCCATGTAGGCTTGACCCCGCAACGCCACAATGTGTTGGGGGGCTACAAATTGCAAGGTACCAGTGGCGAACGAGCAGCAGAGATATACCAGGAATGTGTCAAGTTGCAGGATGCGGGGGTGTTTGCTATAGTTTTGGAGTGCATACCCAACAAGGTCAGTCAGAAAATAAGCGACACATTGTCGGTGCCTACCATCGGCATAGGCGCGGGTCCCAGCACCTCCGGACAAGTGCTAGTGATCTCCGACATGTTGACGATGAAAAACCCCGACGAGAACAAGATTGCAAAGTTTGTCAAGACATACGGCAACTTTTTCCAGTCAGGGGTGGAGGGAATAGAGCATTATGTCCAAGATGTCAAATCGAGCAAGTTCCCCAATGCTGATACTCACGGCTATAAAATGCCTAAAGACGCATTCGCCAAGTTTATGGAAGGTGTAAACGATCACTAGAAGTATTGGTGCTATTTATATATAACCAGATAGAGTATGACAATCCACACTCGGCCACACGTGAGCATCCTCTACAATAATTACAATAATTGTCGGTTCTTATCGCACTATGGCGGTGGAGAGATCGGTAGTGAACCGATAACGAAAATTCGCACATGGTAATCATCACCACGTTGTGTGCCCATCTCCAACACCAATGACCGTAGACATAGTAGCGAACAACGATCCAAAGGTGATACGAGTGTTTGTGCTCCGCCATGGACAAACCGATTACAACATCCAAAAGATCCTTCAGGGCCACTTGGATATCGACATCAACGAGGAGGGTGTCAGCCAGTCTCAAGTAGTGGGCAGATACCTTTCTCGAATCCCTTTTGATACCTTTGTGTCGTCCGACTTGATCAGGTGTAGAAATACCATCAAAGAGGTATTGCAGCATCAAGAAAACAATGACAAGGTCAAATACACACCCAAGCTCAGAGAACGAGACATGGGGATCGTGCAGGGGATGTACTTGAAGGATGCGCTCGCGCAGTACGGGCACGGGTTTAGGAACTTGGGGGAAAAGGAGCACGAGTTGACTGCCAGGGTTGCCGAAGAGTGGAATACTTTGGTCAAATCGGCTGGTCTGGGGGCAACCAACGCCTTGGTTTGTACTCATGGAGGAGTAATCACTCGCTTTATTAATTATCTCCACACCGATCTTGAATATCTGTTGAACGAGTCCTTGACACAACAGGACTTGAAGGTTCCATTCAATACTTCCATATCGGTTATTGATGTGAACAAGGAGACGGGACACGGGATTATCCAAGCCTTTGGAGACACGGCCCACTTGGGAGGTAATTTTGAAGTAAAAGATCAATTATTAAGATAGACATATAGAGAAATACCGGTAATTTACACATTATGTATATTTAGTACTGTAAGTGTTTGCAAATATGATGTAAGAAGAACTGGATGCTTGCAAACCAAACCACCGTTAATAAATAAATGCTACTAAAGAAATTATTCCCCAAATTGCTGCAAAAAACCGTTGCATCAGATAACAATTATTACCACTTAAAATATGGCCCGTAATTATACAAGTAGTTGCTTGTCCATGGTGTTGGACCGCGAAAACGAAGCGTATCTCTCGAATGGATCGTTTCTCTCAAGTTCGTATTCGGGGTTTTTGGCCTTTGCGGCAATTCTCTTGCGTCCAAATATCCTCTTGCCCCACTTCCATGCTTCGGCTCCCAACAAATACAACACCGAACATGCAATAGCAACCCCCCATTCCCAACCAATGGACTTGTGCAAAAAGACCTTGGTATTAATCACAGGAATGTAGACCACTGGGAACACGCTGACAAAGCCGCCAACCACTGACCAGAATAAAAACCTGTTGTCCCATAAGTCGATTGCTGTTTGCTTCCACCAGGGATTGTCGGTTTCATGTCTCATATAGAATAATGAATTGTAGGGATGGATACATTCCCATGCCAATATTAAAGCACACCATGTCATGTTGGCAAATGAAGCTGATCTCCCTCTGAACACCAAATCACAAACCCCGGAATCAGAGTTCATGGAGTTACAATCAACACCCAAGTAGCCGTCTCCGTGCCCAAATACAATAACCACGAAACAAAGTAAACAGCAGATAGCCATCCACACACCATATCCAATCATGTCGATAATAACTTCCCATGTAAAAATGGTATTATTTGGCTGTTTCTCCAAAATATCGTCACTGGCCTTTTCTTGTCCCAATCCCATAGCAGGGAAACAAGATGTAATGACTAAAATCCATAACACTTCCACAGGTGAGAGTGGAAACACAGAGAAACCGGAATTATCAATAAATGCCAAACCAATCATCAAGTATAAAGCCTGTGCAACATTTTCGGCCAATAACTGCAAAACAAATTTCTGAATGTTTGCCGACATCCTTCTACCTTCTTCAATTGCATTCAAGATCGAGGCAAAGTTGTCATCGGTGAGAACTATATCAGACGCATCTTTGGCCACATCCGAACCATTAAGACCCATTGCGATACCAACATCGGCCTTTTTCAACGAAGGAGAATCGTTAACACCATCTCCAGTCATTGCGGCAAACTTCTTTCTTCTGTGCAAAGCATCAATCATACGGACTTTGGTCTGAGGTGCACAACGAGCAATCACCAATGGTAAAACTGGCAACTTGTCGATTTCGTCATCAGAGAGTGCGTCAAATTCGTTTGCAGTCATGACCATAACTTTGACCACTTCGTCACTGTAGTGATACAAATTATGAGGTAAAATTCCAACTTCTTGTGCAATAGCTTTAGCGGTCCCTGGGTGGTCACCTGTTAACATGTGGACATTTATTCCTGCTCTGTGGCACAATTTCACTGAGCCAGCAGTCTCTTCTCTTGGTGGATCGTAAATTCCAATCAAACCCTGGAAAATCAACTTTGATTCTACTTGTTCACGTTCATCTGTGTCAACATCGGAGTCGGTTATTTCTCTTGTAGCAAATGCCAACACTCTCAATCCCTGCGATGATAATGCATTCATATTTTCTTCAATTACTAGTTTGTCTTCCTCTGTAAGTTCGACCAATTCCTGAGAATCATACTTTGTACTGTTAAGGGAATCATCATGTCCGTACCAGTAATCGCAAAGTCCGAGAACCCTTTCAACGGCACCCTTGGTGTAAACTCTGACTTCTCCTGTCTGTTTTTCCTTATAAATTGCCGACATTCTTTTGATTGACGAGTCAAAAGGGAACTCGGCTATGTGTTCGTATCCACTGACCAATGACTCACGTCCGTAATCCAACCTGGTGGTAAATACTTGAATTGCAATCTCGGTAGCATCTCCATGGGCCTTCCAGATCAATTCCCCGGATTCCTCGTCTTTTGTTTGGTTGACAGTGGCAATATTTGCTAAAGTTGCAGTCATTAACCAATTATGCATAGATTGTGGCATGGGATCGGGATACAGTTTATTGAAATCAACTTCTTCGTCGGTTTCCTTGATATACTTTGGTGAAAACGGAACGTACCTAACGTCTCCCACCGTAGGATTATAGGGCTCATTTGAATTTTGAACATCCAAGGTCCCCACATTAGGCAAAAATACCTTTTTTGCAATCATTTTCCCTTGCGTTAAGGTACCAGTTTTATCGGAACAGATGTCGTTAATTCCTCCCAATGCTTCCAAAGAATCCAATTTTCTGACAATTACATGCTTGGAAACCATAACTTGTGCTCCCACCGCCATGGTAATTGTTAAAACAACGATAAGTGCAGAAGGAATCATCGAAAGAGCAACACAAATGGCATAAATGGCCACTTCCTTGTTAACTCTCATTTTCTGGGATCCCATGACAATGATTGCAAAAACGACTGCAACCCAAAATAAGAAGATGGCTAACCATGATAACTTTCTCTGTAATGGGGTACCAACAGATATACCCAAAACGTTGCCTATAATGTCCCAGATTGTTCCAAAGAATGCCTTGGAATATTCTCTCTTTTTTGGTTTTCTACCATCAGCCTTGTCCACCTTTCTGATAAGACCGGTATTGTTCCTCAAAGATTGTGCAATCTGGCCTATTTCTGTGTTCAACCCCGTGCTGAAGACGATACCCGATCCTCTTCCTTTTGAAACCACTGAGGAAGAATATGCCAAGTTCAAGCGGTCACCAACTGGAACCGGCTGCGAAAAGTCGCCGTAAACTTGTTCGTGGTTCTTTGCCACAGGAAGTGATTCTCCTGTCAACAACGCCTCGTCAGTTTCCAAATTCATGGAGTCAAAGAGTCTCAAGTCGGCAGGGACAGTATCTCCAACCTTAATGTGGACGATATCCCCGGGGACCACTTCCTCAGCAGGAATTGTGGTGTCATCACCATTTCTGGTGACCCGAGCGGTGGGTGAACTCAAAGACCTCAAAGACCCCATCGTCTTTTCCGCCTTGACTTCTTGAATGAATCCCACGGTTATGTTAATCCCCACCACAAATCCAATCACACCACCTGATATCCAATCTTGGATGGCCAAGGCGATAATCATGGAAATGATCAACACCAAAATCATGGCATTGAACACTTGGTGGGCAAATATTTTTGTGTAGGAGATCTTGTCACCTTCTCCCAACGTGTTACCTCCATAGACCTTGTAGTTTTCGTCCACCTTTTCTGGTGACAATCCGTTTACAATATTGGTGTTCAATTCCTCGGCCACTCGCTCCACAGAAAGTCTATAGGCAGCAAAAGTGGTGGAGGATCCCGACTTCAGATCTTGCGAACTCATATCGGTAGAGCTGTCGATGTTGACATTCTCCTTGCTTTTCTCAGACAAGGAATTGATTGTTGACTTGGGCATGGCTGTCTTGACGATGGTAGCTCATGCGTAGATAAACGACGGTCGATGACTGTAACCCAAAGCTACAGCAACAATGGAATACTAGAACTGGTTTCTATCACTAAAGAAAGTCGGCGAATGCCGTGAAGACTATTGCTCGTATTTCAATTGGCTCCTGGTGATTTAACAGAGGTAATCACAAGAAAGATGTATGGTCAATAAACCTCGAGTAATGAGGATGACTACAGACTTTGCGATCCAAGCGGATGATCCCGAGTATTTATAATCACATCGGCTCGACTGGCTACTGAGGAGTTGCTATCATTGTGCATTATCAGCACTAATAATGGTGGTTGCATAATTCTTGGTATTCAGGCATAAGAAAAGGTGATGAAAGCATTTTCTTTTTTCTTTTCCGTAATTGTTTGCTTATCAAGTAACACAAACGGCTGACGTTAAACAGAAAACCGCCAACATTGTGGGGGAACGATGGGGGATTGGTAAGTTGCAGTCCCCTAGAACAGCAATGGCAAGCACTTTGTAAGCAGTGAATGGGCACATCACGGTCGCAAATGGCTGCGACTATTTGTCTCCGTAAATAGTTGTGCTTGCTGAGTACTAAGTTTGGCTGGGGCATTTTGTGTCGTAAATATTCTGTCTTTTCTTAGCAGCCAAGAAAAGGAGGGGAACATGATAACCTGGTGCCAAGACTGTCCACGTGACCGCGTGGTCAAGTGGTAGCAGTGGGCCCCTTGCTTTCTGCAACCCATTTGGTGTATCAGGTGATGATCAGCAACGAATAGAAGCGACGGATAAATCCGTTGGTTGTAAGGAGCACGTGCGATGTTGTCCAATGTCAAGGTGGGTAGATTTTACGACGGCAGCATCAGCCATAAACCAGGAGGTGCTACCTCAAGTTGGTTCTCCACCGCTCGCACACTTGACATTATTGCCATTGTTCAACGGGAGAATTAGATGATCGGGCACTTATCAATGTACGGGTGCCAATTACTAAGCTGCTCGGGAGCAACTCCAAGCGTAGATTGTGACTTTACCCCAGTCAAAATTTTGACGTTGCAGCGATTAATAGCCCCGACTGTATCCGGCGGTATTAGCCACTCAATTTTCTGATCATCGTAAGTTGCTTTCACCTGGGGAATTTGGCCCATGTCCTTCATTTCGTGACCTCAACACATGGAAAGTCTGGAGATTTCCTCTCCATATCGACATGAGGTGCTGATTCTATATTTGGTACCCCGGATTTATTTCTTGCAATGGAAACTCAAGCGAAGATCCGGAAGAGTGTAAACGGAATAAATGGACCGCTCTTCTTGGCACTTTAGGACCAACCGTGGTTGTATGCAAACTACAAGGCGTAATCGCAACTTGATGTCGAGACAGGATGAAATTACGGGCTCTTTCTTTCACAAAATTTAGCGACAAGAAAACAAGAATAATTCCGAAATCTATAAGTATTGGTAATTATTGTGACACTATAAATAAACTTTATGGACAGACACAATAGTAGATGTGGATAAGGACAAGGCTTTACTGATCGCTATTGTCATAAGACTGTTGTTTGCCCGTCTTTTAGTGCAAGTGGTTCTAGACTCCGACTACGGGCTGTATCTGACCTGCATGCTCTTTTTTGTTACAGTGTATTAAAAGTTAATGCTTATTTCTGTGATGTTGTAATGGCCGCAAATGTTGCGCACGGTTTGCTTCCATTCTAGAAGTTTTCCACCTTAATATCTCGTTTGGTACACAGCTGCTGCTTCCAGCATGCCATTCTCAATGGTCTTGTTGGTAATAGTTGTTGCTAATCGTAATTGCTACTCAATTTTAAAGAATATCCTTACGCGCGTGATACTTGTCATACAATAATATTCTTTAAACCTTTAAATACTCGGACAAGGACTCTGGATGCTTGCTACAGCATAAGTAAGTGATATGAAATTCATGCTAATACCATACGAGGGTCATTTTTGACTATCTACGTAAGTTTCTTTTATTCTACTAGTGTGTAACATGACCAAGTTCAAATGGACCACTCATCTTCCGAAAGGTTCAATTTGAATTATCTTCTTTTCAAATTGTTGCAAAGCTATATTAGGTAGCAACGCAAAAAAGTACGCATCTATGACAACTTTTCCATCATAAACAATATCGGTTCAGGTTCTAGTGTTATCTTCTAATTACAATAACTGTACGTCGTTTTTTCTCAATATAACAGTTAGTCCTTATGTTCTACCAAACGTAGTGTAGACTAGTCGCATAGTACTGAAAATTTTCCAGAATTTTGAGTGCGATCTGATTCACTAAGATTCATAAGGAGATGTCGTCAGATATAGATAATGAGATTTTAGATCTCATTGATCGAGGACAGTTTTCATATGCATCGACTCTTCTTGCTAAAAGAATAAGCAAATTCCCTCATCGATCGTATTACTATGCATTGCAAAATAAGATCTTGAGCAAGACCGGAAAGGTGGATCAAGCCATCAGCAAGAATAAAGAATTGTTGAATAAGTATCCTAACGACCCCAATACAATTACATTGTTGAATGAGTTCTTCTCAGAATTGGAAATGGAAAAGGAAGCCAATTTAGCTTATGAAAATGTCATCAAAAGATTCCCCATCAGTGCCAAAGATACTTGTTTGCAGTGGTTCTCGACGGTAATTACCAGATACGACTTGAAATTGTTGAATAAGATCTTTATGTACTTGAACAAAAATGATAAAAACAGATTGTACCGTTTCTGGTTTGCATTTAGCTACTATTTGATCCTTTCCAAATGCCAATTGAATGAAAAGGAGTTTGGGTTATACAATTCCTTGGGGATCAAGTTATTGGATGAAGTCAAGCCCTTTGAGAATACCCAGGAATTATATGTTTATGCAAGACTATTGATGATCAATAATAACTATTCTGCAGTTGAAAACTGCTTGAGCAATGTGAAATTTAACCTTGACCTTGACTTGCAATTGTTGTATTTGCAAGCATTGGACAAAGGTGAGAATTGGCAAGACTTGCATGCGTATAGTCTGCAATTACTCTTTGATAATGGATTCAATGATTTTGATACTTGGAAACTTTATGTTAAGTCAGCATTCAAGTTGCAGAAGTCACATAGCGAGGTGTTAGAAGTTATTAGAGGCCAACCTCCTTCAAGAAATTCTTTTTTGGCATCTCTTGAATTGGACATTGTATATGGGGTTGATACTGATGTTTCAATTACACAGTATTATGACAAATTTAATCACAAGTTGTGCTGCTTCTATGATTTAACCGCTTATGAGTTGCCTCCTAATTTTTTTGACAAAGTCATTAGATCTACGAATGGTATTTTAGACAGTGAACCAAACGATATTTACCAATTAACAAGACTCATAAATAATCAGAAATTTGAACTATATAAAAATGGTTCTTCTAATGAGTTCCTCAGGCAGAATTGGAAGATAAATGCATTATTCTTAGATAATGAGTCAATCAGAGGTGGTGAATTTGACAACAATCCATTGAATGATCACAACTTGATTCTGATAGTAGTTGATATTTCCAAAGATTCAACAATTCCAAATATCATAAAAAACGTTGCCATTATAAATCATCTTCTTGAAAAAGACACTCATAATCACAAGCTTCGGTTATGGCTAATCAAGTTATACTCGCAACTCAATCTTGGTAGTTTAATCTTGCCTGAATATGAAACACTAAAGATAAAGATGGTTCAGCATGAGACATTAAGCCATTACTTGTCTAACGTAAACCCAAACAAAGTACATCTTGATCGTCTAATCAATATGTTTAGGTTCTATTTGACTTCCAAGGAAGAGATAAAATCAAGTTTGCAAGAAGGATTCGAGAAGGGAGTATTTAATAAGCTTGAAAGTTTCCTTAACTTAGGTAAGAAGTTGGAAAATTCTATCTCATTGAATTTCACTGTCGCCAAGATTCTTCAGTTTTCGTTTGTCAGTGGTGATACCTCATATTTAAAGTACTTTGAAGGTTACTTGACTAAGAACTCAAAGCGAATTTTGGAAAATTACACTGATAACAGAGACTTCAAAAGTGAATGGAAATTGGGATTTGAGGAAAAAGTTGAACAAAACTTGATGCAAATTCCCATGGATGACAATACAGTCCAGCTTAAATTACTTGTATATTTGATTGCATTCGAGAATCTGCCCAACGAAGTTGTAAAATACATCAAGCAATACAATAAGATTGTGTCAAATGTGAAGTTCAAGTTTAAGTTTGACAGTTTGTTGTTTAAGTTATATCTTAATTTGCTCAAAATTACCAAACAGGAACTAAATGCTAATGAGATCCAGTCCTTATTCAACTTTCTTCAAAAGAATTTGAAAATTGAGAAGTTAAAGACAAGCTTAATTCCCGAAAATGTGCTTTCATGGGAATTAAACTACAACTTAACCAACTTGGTTGAATTCATCAAGGTGGTACATTTCATGTCCAAACATAATGCTTCCAACACTATGCAACAGTTGATATCAGGTATTTCAGATTTAGGAAAGGCCATCAAGCAATTGAATCTCGTGGACGCGCAGCAGAAGTTGATAGACGAGTTAGTGGAACCAGAGATGCCCTTGGCACTTGATTATAGCACCTCATTATCGATGATTAAGAAATCCATTTCCAACTCCACAATGGATATTTTGCAGTGCTTATAGCTTTAGACATTCTTTGCATCATTTAATATAAAATTTGAGCACAATTAACTTCTCTTATGTAGATCGGGACTTGGTAATCTTCACCAAAGGACGTGTAGTCTAAAATAATGCATCAATTCATCATTTCGAAAGCCGAATACCAACACTTGTACTCATCTGGTTGATACGGTTGATACCCAAAGAAAGTAAGTACTTGCGATGTTCTAGACCTGTTTGGTTGGCGTTGATCTTGAATTCTTCTCTAACAAATTTGACCAACTCTTGCTTGTCGTGATGACGGTAGAGTTGGCGTAAAATATCCCGGTAGATGCCCTTTACACGTGACCGAAACAAGAATTCTTCCAAGGGCACTGCATTCTTGAGCCTCGATCTTACACTGGCAAGTGTTCTTATTGGGACCATCAAGCTACTGTCAAGAAGAACTTAGTGGTGAAGAAGTAATGTCTGGAGATTTCAAAATGTCGCGTTTAAAATTGTTAAGAAAACATTTCTACGACACTACCATATGTTAACTTAAGTAATAGTTACCATAGTCTTTAACTAACCAGTAGTAAACTCTATACGTCATATCTACTATATCTATAATATCTAGTACCAATTTACAATCCCAGCCACGAAAATGTTTTTGTTGTGGTAAATTCACCATCCACCAAGATGTTGTCGGAACTGGATCCGAGCAACACCTCATAGGTGTCCTTGTCCGATTGCCATTTGTCATCGAAACTGTTCCAGTAAGAAGTAGCTTCTTTGATAGACAATTGCAATTCAACAGATTTGGTCTCTCCTGCTTCTAAGTAAATCTTAGCAAAATCTTTCAATTCCTTGATGGGTCTGTTGATACTTGGGTTGGATTGTTCGATGTACAACTGAACCACTTCAGCTCCAGCCACCTTTCCTGTATTAGTGACATCAACCTTGATGTTCAACTCATCTGCAGTAGTAGAGATCTTCAAGTTTTTGAAGTCAAAAGTGGTGTACGACAACCCGTACCCAAATGGAAACAAGACATCACGCTTGACCTTTTCATAGAACCGGTATCCAACAAAGACATCTTCTCCATACCACACTTGGCCTTTGTTGGAACCAAAATTGACAAAGGAAGGATTGTCTTCCAATCTCTTAGGGAAAGACATGGACAACTTTCCTGATGGATTGCTGTCTCCAAAAAGAACATCTGCAATGGTGTTTCCCAATTCATTTCCACCGTACCATGCTTGAACCAAAGCTTTTGTCTTTTGAGCCCAAGGCATAGTAACAGGAGAACCTGACTGGTTGACAATAATTACATTTGGATTTGCCTCGATCACAGCGTCAATCAATTGGTTGGTGTACCCTGGAATATCCATGTCTGGTCTGTCAAACCCTTCCGACTCCCATTCCTTAGATAATCCAACCACTAAAACCACCTTATCGGCACTCTTTGCTACATCCACAGCCTTTTGGATCTCTGCCTCAGGAGCAGACTTAATTCTTAACCCAAAGAAAACTCCACCTGGTTCTTGAGCACCGTTAGCGAGTGTGTAGGTAGGAGATGTTCCAAATTCCACCTTGATATGGTACTTCTTGCCCTTTTCCAAGTGAAGGGAGCCTCTCTCTTCTCTAGTACCCATGGCCAAGAAAAATGCATCACCCTTGACTTGTTTAGTCTTATTGTCCACAACCAACTTTCCATCGACAAACAATTGGGCAGTACCCAAACATGAACAGCCGAAATCATACTCAGCAGTTTCGTCGGGTGTGAAGTACCCTTCGAAATCAGCATAATAGAGCATCTGTTCCATGTCCAAGTTGTCACTCTTGAAGTCATTGAGGAAAAGACGCGAAGTGTTGAGTGTCAATTCTTCAAATGGACGACGGTTAGCACTTCCTGGTGCATCATGGAAGAATTTGGCAGTGACTCCGTGCTCCCCAGATTCAGTCTCCAAAATGCTAGCAATATCGGGCAAGTTCTTGTCCAAGAAAGCACCTAAGGCATATGACAAAGTAATGGCATTTTCGCCTTCTTTCACTTTTTGCTCAATTCCTTCAAATGGAGTGATCTTGTATCTTGCAGCCAAAGAAGCAGATCCACCACCGGAGTCTTGGGCAGCTTTAGCGTTTGGACCAATGACAGCGATGGTTTGCTTAGCGGATTTTGACAATGGCAAGATCTTATCATCGTTCTTAAGTAATACAATCGACTCATCCCCAACCTTTCTCAAAATCTTGTTGGCCTCGGGAGATTCGTTGGCAGACTCGACAACATCAGCAGGAATTCCTGCTTGAAGTCCGCGATTGATTAATTTCAAAACCTGTGTGACGTTTTCGTCAATGACCAGAGGGTGAATCAAGTTTGACTGCACCTTAGTCACCGTTTGCAAACCCTGTCTAAACCGGGTTGGGCCTGGCATTTCCAAGTTCAACCCTGCTTCGAGTGCTTCTTTGTTCGAGTATGTGCCGTACCAGTCAGACATGGTACATCCATCCCATTTCCATTCTTTGCGCAAAATGTCCTGCAAAATTGCTTTAGATTCTGAAACATGGGTACCATTGACTTTGTTGTACGAGGTCATGATGGACCCCGGGTTAGCATCACGAACAGCAATTTGGAATGGCTTCAAATATATCTCCCTAAATGACCTGTCTGTCAACAAGGTGTCAACCGAACGACGGTCAGTCTCCTGGTCGTTACACACAAAATGCTTTAAGCATGCAACCACCTTCTCATTTTGAATTCCCTTGATGATGGAAGCAGCCGCATGTCCTGAAAGAACAGGATCTTCCGAGTAACTCTCAAATGCTCTTCCTCCCAATGGAGAACGCACAATGTTACACGTTGGACCTAAGATCACGTGTGCTCCCTTCATCTTGGCCTCTTTTCCCATAAGTTCTCCGACCTCGACCAAAAGATCCTTGTTAAAGGTGGCTGCTAACCCAGTACCACATGGGAAACAGTTTGAGGGAATACTGTTGAAAAATTTGGTACCTCTAATACCATTTGGACCGTCTGAAACTCTGATGGACGGAATGTTCAAACGATCAATTGGCACAGTATGCCAAAAGTCGTAACCGGCTAACAAGGAGATCTTCTCCTCGAGAGTGAGCTCCTGGAGCAAATGGTCAATGTCAAGCAATTGCATCGTAAAGTTTGACCTTGTTTTGTGGGAATTTGAGGCTGGTGCAATGTGATCTGGGGACACAGAAAGTTATATACCTGAAGCCAAATAGGAAACCGTCGCGACGGAAGAATACGAGGGATAAACTGCCATTTCAGGAAGTGGTTCCCAATCGGAGAGGTTTCCGCAATGAGTAGTGGTCTACGCGGGGTGGAACAACCCTAGATCCCCAGAAAATAACTTACGTTTTACCGAGATGTTCGGAAAAAATAAAAAGTGGGGACGGGGGTGCGAGGAAGAAAATATTGTCTGAATAATTACAGGTTACAAAATACACGCGCCATAGACGCCTACATGCTTGTGGTGGTGCCGCTTCTATTGTCGGTAGTAGGTCCAATGTATTCCTGTGCATGCAGACCACAAATTCACTTCAAGGCTTCTGTGCTTGGAAATCGGGGGCGATGGTTGCAGGGAGAAATAAATCCGAGTTACCATGCACCTGTACGTACCCCACGCTAAAACAATAACGGTTGCTTAGGGAGGTCGAACCGGTTCTTTTTTGAATATTTTTACCCCAAGAATAACTAGCAAAGTGACACATTCTTATTTTATACCAATGTGCATTTACAGGTTACGGGATCTTTTCCTAATCAGTCAGCGATTCCACTGACAACTTGTCATCCTATCAATACAGGACATTTAGCATTCGAATATTCATCAACAGTCTATCGCATTAGCTACATCCTAACCTGCAGTATACGCTCTATAATCACCATGGTCCCAAAGTTCTAGGGTCACTAGTAATCCTTCAAAATTGCATTCAATTCGTCTCTCTTGACAACGTTTTCAAACTTGAATGAAGCAGCTAACTCGTCCAATTCTTCAAGGGACAAACCAACAAATAAATCGGCATATTCGTGCTGAGAGATTTGCGAAAATAACATGTCCTTGGCAACACGGTAAACGTAGTCCTTTACGTGCCACACATGAGGGTACAAAGCCTTGTGGTACTTGTCAGGGGTGTTGGCAAGAATGTGTTGCACCAAGTCTTCGTACAACTTGTCATTCTTAGGGTCAATGTCGTTACCCCATCTGTCTAATCCCAACTTTTTCTTCTTCAACAACCACTTGCCAAACACCTGGTACCACTTAGATTCTGGTGAAACATAGGTCAATCCTTGGTATCCAATGTCCTTGTACAACCAGATGGACCATGAAATTGGAGTACCGTCTCCAGATGGGTCACCCTTCTTGTAAACCGCCAATTGATCCTTCAACACGTTGTATCTGTGTCTATTAATGTTGTCAGGGTCAGCGTCACCTCTTTCGCTTGAGGCGTATACGGGACCAAACTCACCATTCCACACAGGAACGTTGTACTTTTGCATGTACTCGATCTTTCTTTCGTATTGTTGCTTCAATTTTGCCTTTTCGGAATCAGTACCTTGGTAAAGATATCCATCCAAAGAAGGGAATCCATAAACTGAGTAGTCGTGAATGGAGTAGACAGTGTTCTTGATAAAATCAGCATCAGGGAATTGTCTAAAGTCCATGGAATAAGTGTTTCCATCAAGGAAGAAAATGTGGTTTGGATCGATCTTTCTGATCTTAGTATCCAATTCTTTGTAGTAGTTGACCAATTTGGCGTGGTCAGCAACTGCAGGTTCATTCAATGGGTTGTAACCAGCAACCCAAGTGTTGTCCTTGTAATGTTTAGCCAATTCGACCCAGAGATTGGCAATCACATCTTGGAAAATCTTAAAGTCCCAGAAAAGTGACTTGTGAACACCAGAGTCAGAGTGCCAGTCTTGGTTCTGGCCTCCAGGAACTGCGTGCAAGTCTAAAATCGTGTAAATGCCGTACTTGGCGCAAATATCAACGACTCTGTCCAATCTCTCAAAACCCTTGGGGTTGATTTTAAAGGAGTCACCATCGTCGTCAATAAAATGACGGTAATTGAAGGGAATTCTCAAACAGTTGAAACCCAAGTCCTTGGCAAAGAATTCTGCATCTTTTTCGGTCCAGAAATATTCATAAAACTTGTCGAAAAAGTAGTTGAATTTCTCTTCACCAATTTTCAGCTTCAACACCAACTTGTGTTCAGTTTCATGCCCTGGGTAACCAGTGATGAAGTTCTCCATATTCAAATGACCACCAATGGCCGTCCCCTTCAAGATGACTGGTTTGCCATTGGCATCCACGATTTTTGTTCCTTGAGTTTTTAAGAATCCTGTAGACATTTTGCAATTACTTTGTAATTAAAAGAGAATAGAATTTACTGTAAAATTGGTACCTGGGAGATTACAGGGATTTGTACTATTAAATATAATTGTGATTAGGATGTTGTTTATTCTTGGCGGCTACAAAGGAAGTTCTTGCCTGAAGTTTAATCAGCAAGGTTGCGTAAATCTGATCCTGTAAGGTTACATAACTCAATGGTTCAAAAGCCTTTATTAGTTCAAAGTTAACAATTTTGATACTTGCAACATACCGTCAACAAGGGTTCATACTGAATCAGACGCCTACTGCAACGTGACCAGGAAGCTTGACCCGATCCGCAAGAAACACAACACTAACGGAATTTGCCATTTGTGGGTATACCTTGTGCCCCACTTTTAAATGTAACCTGCAAAACCTTGTGCACGGGGCTAAAAAATAATTTCTGACAGAAGGTCCATCCTAAACCTGTATGTGGTACTTGTAGGTAGCAAACAACCAAGTTTAAAAATACCACCAAGCAATCGACCCCATTCCTTGAAGGGAGGATATTCAATGGTGGTAATTTACCACATACCCTTTCTTGGATATAGAACGTAAAAAGTTGTGACTCAAGTTTGTAGCGTTTCTCGGAAGTTGAAATGTAGCGATTTGCCAATTGACTCAATTCTTTTGGTTTTGTGTTTCGTCACATAGTCTTTCATCTTCATCAGACAACGGTGGGTCCGGGGCCTCAAGTCACGAAGCACGGCTCGAAATAGTTTTCGTGCATGTTTTTCCTGACCGTTTACTTGAGCACCCGGGACCATTACTGGATTTAGAAATGAAGTCATGCATTAAAATATATGCACCGCCTAAAAGGTACAAACAGGTTCTTTTGTCACCGGTTGAGGAAAAAAATATCGTAATTTGATAATTTCACCTTCCTCCATAGTGTTGCTTATGGTCTCCAAATCTAGGAAAGCTGGGGTGCATCACCTAAGCCGCAAGTTCATTCTGACCCCATATCGAAGCAATTCCGGAATCTCAAAATAATGAACTTGTGCACGCAGATATCCAGTCCCACAGATCTAAACCTCCTCCAGAGCAAAATTCTTGGCCTTTGATTCATTTGCGTCATTACATTAAGATTTTTGAACTAGGTTTGACGTACTCTCTCAAATGCCGGGGTTGATCCACTAAATGATCTAATCTAGATAAATATCATTAACTAATTCGCCTATCATTATGTTGTTGAAAAGTTTACCTTGAGCTACCATATTTGTCTCTCTAAGAACCAACTTATGCCGAAGAAGACAATTATCTGATCTGCTGTCACCGTTCACCCGCTTAAGCCTCTGCACTATCCATCTGTGAATGCAGACCTCGACTATATACGAAGGCGAAAATATTTCTATTTTTTGTCTATTGTGTAAACTATTGTTGAGTGTCCCTCATGTATTGTTAGAGGGATGTCTTCCGTTTTCAAGACGAGTGTATTCTTCCCCACTCTTAATTACGCGTATTATGTAATATTTCTGTCTTAAAACTGTCTCAGTCACCATCAACGTTTGATTACTGTAACTGGATAGCAATAAGATCCCGCTGTGTCAAGATGTTTTTAGCAGCGTTTCCTGATTGTGATGGTGATACCAATATTATTTATGCTTTTGTGTTAGATTTTGACTACTTCCCCTTACACAGTTTTGAGCCTGAGCAACATTGCAAGATACTACCTGTCAGACTTAAAGATGTCTCATGGCATGTCCTCGGTACCAGTAACTGCCGAAGATCCAGAAATAAATATGGTACCAGTTATACTAGCATTTTCTTGTGTATGTTAACAAGTTGTCTGGAGTGGGCCTAGCCGAATTTCATATTATTTAATCCGCTTGGTCCAAAAAGAGGGGGTGGCCGTGGCAAAGACAATAAAAAAAATGTCTGTCTTTTATTATCTTATGTGTAACTCTCACGCCGAAATTGGACGTACTTCCCCAGGATTTTTATGCATGCATAACCTGCAAATCCTATTGTAGATAAAATCGAACAATAACGAACAATCTCTGTTGCAAGCACTTCTCCATCTTTTGCCAAGGGCTTTAGTTGCTTGACATTTTGCAACCTAGGGGTGTTTGGATGAGGCTCTTTCCTTGCAAAGCAAGCTATCAAGATAAATAAAATCAAACCTCAGTTGTTAAAGCAAACCCCAATACACCCATCGGCGAAGAATATCCGATGGTTTGATTTAAAACTGCATTATTTTTTGCAAATGAATTGGATTAATTATTCCACCCATCAAAAAATAATATTTTTTTGCAGACTAATTTTTGCAAACATTACCAGGTATGTATTACTTCACCATTATTGCCATGGTTCTATGCTATTTTTACGAAACGGGTCTACAAAACAAATTTGTATAAATACAAGTCAAAAATCTTGATGAACTCCAACTTCCAACTTATTCATCACTACTTCTCTCTCAAGTTCAACTATCACTTGTGGGAGCATCGCTGGTCGGTAACGCAAACAATTTGATAGGCAAATATCCAACCAATAATGTCGGAAAAAGACCCACAACTCTTGCACACTGAAGTTTCTGTCAGTGACCAACTTGAGGATCAACAAAACATCCTCAGCAAAGGTAGTATTGACGAGTATCTTTACTTGGACCAACCTTGGTACAAGTACAAGCACTTTGTCGTCTTACATTTCTTTGTCTTTATTATCACTTTAACTTCAACCAACAACGGTTACGATGGTTCTATGTTGAACGGTTTGCAAGTCCTTGATGACTGGAAGAATGCTATGGGTAATCCAACTGGTGCCGTTTTGGGTGCTCTTTCCAACGGTAACACTTTTGGTGGTTTGATTGCTTTTACTTTTGCCTCCTGGTTCTCAGACAAGTTCGGTAGAAAGACTTCTATTTTCATTGGTCAAGCTTTCACCGTTCTTGGTGCTATTTTGCAAGGTGCATCAACCAACTATGCCTTCTTCATCTGTTCTAGAATTGTCCTTGGTTTGGGATTCGGTCTTTCTACCGTCTCCTCTCCTTCCTTGATTTCTGAATTGTCGTACCCCAAGTTTAGAGATACCTGTACTGCTTTGTACAACACTTTCTGGTATTTCGGTGCTATTATTGCAGCTTGGGTCACTTTTGGTACTCAACCTTTGTCTACATCTTACTCATGGAGAATTCCTTCTTACTTGCAAGGTGCTATGCCCGTTATCCAACTTATTTTCTTCTACTGGATTCCTGAATCTCCAAGATTCTTGATTTCCAAGAACAAGGACGAAAAAGCAAGAGAAATCTTGATGAAGTACCACTGTGGAAATGATAATTCGGAGGCCGCTACCAGATTGGTTGAATTTGAAATGAAGGAAATCAAGGCTGCTTTGGAATTGGAAAAAGTTTACTCTAACGCCAGTTATTTCGACTTTGTTAGAATCCCAACCTACAGAAGAAGATTGTTTTTGTTAGTTTTCACCGCCGTGATCATGCAATTATCAGGTAATGGTTTAGTTTCTTACTATTTGAATAAGGTTTTGGATACAATTGGTATCACCTCTGCTAAGAAGCAATTGGAAATCAACGGTTCCTTGATGATTTACAACTTGGTTGTTTCATGGGCTGCTGCATCTGTTTGTCAATATGTGAGAAGAAGAACATTGTTCTTGACTTGTATCTGTGGTATGTTGGTTGCTTACATTATCTGGACTGCTTTGTCTGCTCGTTATGCCCTTACTGGATTCAACGATACATCCTTGGCTAACGGTGTTTTGGCAATGATCTTCCTTTACTACTTGGCTTACGATATTGGTGCAAATGGTTTACCTGTTTTGTACATCACCGAAATCTTGCCTTACTCCCACAGAGCCAAGGGTATCAACATCTTCTTCTTCTCCCAGAATCTTATTTTGCTTTACAATGGTTTTGTCAATCCAATCGCCATGGATGCTATTGAGTGGAAGTACTATATCGTCTACTGTTGTATCTTGGGTGTTGAATTGGTTTTGGTTTATCTCTTTTACGTTGAAACTTCCGGTTACACTTTGGAAGAAGTTGCTAGAGCCTTTGGTGACGATGCTGAGACTACCTTGGTTCATCTCTCCTCTGCTCACGAAAAGTTGGACGTCGAACACGCTGAAAATGTCAGCACCGACGAATCAGGCAAAATGGTCTAGAACAATCTTGTCTGCTTATTTCAATTCTCCTCAATGACTAATTTAATTGATGTTGTTCAACCTTCCTTTAGTAATGAAATGTTTATAGTTCTGCAATAAGTGCGCAATATAAAGACCAACCTCGGAGTTGATTGATTTTAAGTTAGTGACATAATATGTAGTTTATCTTATCCAAGTTTTGCGAAATCGGGTTCTCGACTCTTGTTTGCGCACTTGGCCGTTGCGGAGCCGATACTGGTGTGCATCTACTCAAACACCGGAAAATATGGTTGTCATTGCGTCCAATTCCACCTCCTCCCCATAAAAATATTGTGACAATAGAAGTCAAACATGACACCCCTGAAACAAACTCGGGGTAGACCCTCCTTCGTGTTTGCTGTAGTTGTTCGTTATTGGTTGCAGATATTTGGAAATCCTTACAGGAAGGGTTTCAAATTCTTGCGCAATTACAGACCCTATTAGTGCCAAGTTTATTTCATTGCTGTCGCAGAATCAACAATATTGTCCGGAAATGGAATTGTCGTGTGTAAATAAACCAATCTGGTGTTTAACTGTATACGCGTAGAGAATTGAATAGAAAGCTATATTCATTCAAATAGTAAGGGAGGGTAGATGCTTGTGTAGCTTGTAGCTTGTCCCTTCGAACATCACCATGCGAGATTGACAACCAAACAGTCTTCAGAATGGCAACACGCGTAACCAAGCAATTAACTTACATAAAGTAGCAAAAGTCTGCATCAAATTGGAATCCACTATATGCGCATATTGGTTGCTTTATTCAGGGCTCTTATCAATGAGGTGTCCAAAAGAACAGCCTCACTGATCCGCAGGTCACGTCTGGTACCGCGCCTGGCACGGAGGAACACGAGTCAAGGGGTTCAGTGTTGCCAGTGGAGATCCAAAAATATATGCCTTAATAGGAGTTTACGTTGTCGTGTGTTACTATGGGTTTCCTACTTACTTCCTACAATTGTGCTCAAAGATATGATCAAAAAGATAAATGTGTTTGAGATCAAAATGTATCAATCAGATGCAATTTATTTTAGTATGATTAAATCGCGATTAGAACAAACATCGAGCATTGATGCAGAACTAACAGCAAGTAATTATGAGCAAAATCATGTAGTGATGAATAAGTTAAATATTGGCTGTCAGGTAGTTTTATGAAAGAGACGAGCGTGGTTCCATCCACCCTTTACCCCGAAGCAACAAACATTTTGGGCCACAATGGCACCATGGACAATCTGAAAGGAGTTAATTAACATGTAGCTCACCACCTCGATCAACCATTAATTACTGACTCCGCAAATCAAGAATTTGCCACCCTTTTGTCAAAGGGAGTTGACCCACGAAGGTGGCATGATATTGTCAAAGTCCGCACCAAAGGTATTGCCAATGAGGAGCAAATGTGCGGTTCATAGAGGCGTAGAAAGATAAGCGCACGCGTGGGTCGATACAGAGTACTTGGCAGCAACTTTGTGGTTTGTTTATAATTCGATGACGGTGGTGCTTCGGATATACCGCTGATTGCCACAGCACCAGAATAAACAATGTCCCCGGGGCACCGCTACAACAAAATTATTATAGGAAATCCGATAAATGCGATACATGTTACACAAACAAGTGTGCATAAATTTCCTCCATCTTCACTCATCGACGGACATATCGCAAATCCTACACATTTTTACTAATTTTGTGCCTCTCAAATGTTGCCATATAAATACGCAGCCAGTTCTCCCGGTTAATTCGCTTAGCCACTGTTTACAGTTCGATTCGATATTTACGTGCGATACAAGATACCAAGATATTAAAGATGACCCAACTAAAAAAAGTAGGAGCTACCAAGTTGAGTGCTGATGAAATTATACCAGCCAAGACCGATGTCGGTGCCCTTGCTAACAGAATAAATTTGGAAACCAGAAGCTTGCACGATCAAGTCGATAAATTGGTTACCCTCAAGTTTGCTTTGGCTATGAGAAATGCTAAAGTCTACCGCCAAGGGTTACAGTCGTTCTACCACGTTTTTGCATCCATTGAAACTGCTCTTTATCGCCAGTTTGACATTGACGATGAGTGGACCCCTATGTTGAAGCAAGTTTGGAGGCCCGAAGTTGCCAGAAGAGATAAGGCTGAACAAGACTTGATGTTTTACTACGATGAACACAAAGAAAAGTTTATTCAGCCAATCATGGAAGAACAAATCAACTTTTCGAACCATATCTTGAAGGTGACCCAGGAGAAGCCTTATTTATTATTTGCTTACTTGCATGTTATGTATTTAGCATTGTTTGCTGGTGGGAGAATGATGAGATCCTCCTTTGCCAAAGCTACGGGTTTGTTTCCTCAAAAAGATGGATTGACCCATGAAGCTATTATCAAATTAGGTGCAAACTTCTTCACCTTTGATGTTGAAGATGAAGACATGTTGAGATTTGCCTACAAAAGAGACTATGAGTTGGTTACCAGGAATGGATTGACTGAGGAGCAGAAATTGGAGATTATTGACGAGTCAAAGTATATTTTTGAACAAAATGCAAAGTGCATTGTGGAGTTGGAGAAACACAACTTGGAGAAATTAACTCACACATGGACATACTTTGCTGTCACTAGAGGATACTATGCTACTTTGTTTTTGCTAATGGTTGTTGCATTGATCTATCTCAGAAAGATTGTATCAAGATTTGTGTAAATTATGGCATAAGTTTGGTTTTCATTTTAGCATTGCATTGGTATTAGGTGATTTCAGTTCTATATTTGGTACATTTTATTATATCTATTTACATGACTTACGGATAAAGATACATTGGTATTATAATGTTTTGTATTGACGTAGTTACTGTTGGTTTAACATTTACTGCAATATTAGATGAACTGAAATCTAAATGATGAATCTCATCGCAATATCAAATTATTCTTCCCAGATATGAACTTTCTATGTTTCTTCTTGTCATTATATCTCTTCGCTTCTTACTCGTCATCTTCATCACCGTCTTCACCATCTTCCTCGTCATTGTCGTCCTCTCCAACTTCTTCATCTTCTTCATCGACTTCGTGACCATCTGTACCACTATAGTCCCCATCTTTCTCAGATTCATCATCGTCATCATTTGCATTGGCATCCAACTCATTTGTGATTCCTTTTGGGTGGTCTTTGATCCAGTTTTCCACCCACAGAGTTATTCTATCGACGTTTTCATCCATGTCCTCTCCAGAATTCGATTGAAGCTCAATGACGATTTCTGGAATGTACCCTTCGCGTGCATCATTCAAAACCACCTCCATAATCTCACAATCCATATTCTCCTGTAATTTGGCTTCGTTGTAGTTTCTTTTCTTTAAACGATCATATAATAGTGAGTTGTCTGTCCGCAAGACTACGACTAAATCAATCAAACGCTCAGGAAATATATCGCAACAATGCCAATCGACAATTGCTCCTCCTTTCTCCAAGTCAGGCTCGAGAGAGTCCAACAACTTGTCTTCATCCACCACCGAGGTATCAAGCCTTTTGTTGAAAGACTCAATACAATCCCGTTCTTTGGCAACTTCACTAATGTTGAGATGATGAAACTTGTGATCGGAAGAAGTTTGTTGATTCAACTGAGACACCAAACTTTCAGAGTGTGATGTCTTCCCACATCCCGGAGTCCCCGTGATTATTATATTCGGTATGTATCTTCTTGACATCGTGATGCTTTAGTTCTGTTGTATGCCTCTAAATTTGCACAAATTGCTTAGCTTATAGAGATGGTTAGCATAATGCTCTTTTCACGTGATCAAAGATATTTGTACACGTGAATATGGGAGAGTACCAAAAATACCAGAACCAATTTTTATTTGATCATATGTTGAAGCTTTTGCACCTAAAGTCACGATATTCCAATCTTAGTTTAATGATATAGACATGCGTATGTGTTTGATGTGCAGCGGTACCACGTGAAAATGTACTAACCAATGAAATAGCGACACTCCCTCCAGGATTATCAAAAACGATAACAGCAGACAGCAATAGTCAACCTTCCACAACGACGGTGTCCAGGCAGGTGTCAGCAACTGCTGACGACGAATTGAGCCATTATGGCATGGAAGGATTGATTCCATTGGTGAGGATGGAGCAATCGGATTTCACCAATTTTGCCATTGGCCAAGACATAACCAAGTTGGGACTCGACCTACTGAAGGGTTGCAACATTTTACGTAACTTACCGTCTCCATGGGCCGAGACGTCGCGGAGCGAGGTCGAGCCATATTTCACCCTCCCACCCGAAATCCGGAATGAGAACATTGTGCCTGGCCCAGGACCATGTGACAATAAGATACAGAGCTTCACCGACGAAACGTTGTTCTACATATTTTATATGAAACCACGAGACACTTTGCAGGAGTACGCTGCCAGAGAGTTGGTTGCGCGCAACTGGAGGTATCACAAGGATATACAGGTGTGGTTGACAAAAGATAGTAACGTGGAGCCAGTGTTGATCAGCCAGGACGTGGAAAAAGGGGTGTATATATTCTTTGATCCCCACAACTGGGAAAAGATTAAAAAGGAGTTTGTGTTGCACTACAGCTCGGTACAAGCGTGATTGGGAACGACATCTTTGCATTTCCTTGTATATTTATAAATGTATATCCATACATGCGCCGTTATTCTTTGGTATAGGACACTTTGTCTACCTTGACTTCTCCGTTGAGGTATGTGTAGATGTACAATGTACAGCTTGTGCCATGGGTATCTAATAGGCAGAATGAGGGGATATTTGTATTCAATTCTGTCATCTCATACAAAGTATCCTTGTCAATGTGGTTAGAAGCCTTCTCAACATGTAATTCCTTTTCATCGTTTTGCAATACCGATTTTCCAGTGTTATCTTGAGTGTTCTCTTGTTTCTTCTCTTCCGTATTCTGATCCTCTTTAGTCTCCTCGTTCTTTTCTTCCTTTTCATCCACCGCTCCTTTTTCGATATTGTCTTCTGTTTCTTGCTTCTCTACCTTTTCTTCATTCTCTTCTTTCTTTTCAATCTGGTCATCTTTCTCGAACTCATTATCATCTTCCATATCGTAATCTTCGTTATCGGGCCAGTCAAAACTATATGCTCCTGTTGCACTGCCCGGGTTAATGAAAAACTTGCCATCCAAAGTGTAGGCTTCCACCTTATGTGTGCCTCCCCATATTAATATATCAACGTCCAACTCCCTCGCCAATTCCGACAACGCCAACGGGTCGCCACGAGGCACGATATGGTATCCATTGGCGAAGCCAATTTTCAAGTTGTCATGTTTAAAAGTGTTGTAGACGGGAATGGCATTAACATCTTTAGTGCTGATCACCAGCAACTGTTGTGACAATATCACGGGATCATCAAACTCCCCCCTTACAAGCTGGAGCTGTGGAGACAAATTGTGCAAGAATTTCAATGTTTGATGGGAGTTGGTGATGTTGCCGAGACATACCACCCGTGCTATTTTGGAGTTAGAAGGAATCGATTGTGGGTTGGGAGAAAGCAATTTCTTGAATTTCGGGGGAAGGTCTATAGACCGATTCGGAATATAGAGATCGCCTATGGCCAAAGTGAGCATATCTGAATACAGCTGGTCTGGCCAGAAGTTTGACCCACGGGATTCAATCCGGTGTTCGCAACAAATTGTCTACTGTTTTTCGGAAGCACAATCCGCACTATCAATTGTGGGTAACGATAAACAATATTAAGAATTACAAAGAACAGGATATTAACTAAAGTGAAAAAGTCCAAACGTTAAATAAAAAGCAAAATTATAGGGTCTTTAGTGGTCGGTAGTGATCTTCTCCAAAACCTGGGGGTAATTTCTGAAAATTTCGTCAAACCGTTTTCTATTTGTGATCTGGAAGATCTCGGGGTCCTTGGCCAATGCCACAAAAAAAGCAGAAATTCCAGACTCAATTACCGTCAAGGTAATTCTGGTTATTTGCCCAGCTATCAAAAAGGCAAATGCAACAACAGGGGCATAGTATGTACCGTCAGAGTTGTATTCGGGCTTGGTAAATTTCAAATAAAGGAATGCCAACAATGCAACTAGATAGGCAACAAAGAGTGAATACAAGTTCAAGGAGGTGTTTATGAAACAGTCATTGATAATCACGTCCATACCCTTGAACCGTAATAAATCAAAAGTATCCTTTGCGGCCCGAATGTAGCTCTTTCCATACAAAGCAACATAGCAGTATGCATACTGGTTGAAGTACCGAACTAACCAGTCAATGAATCCAACTAAAAAGTCAAGTACAATCATTCCACATACAGCCCAACCATTGCCTTCTGCTGCAAAATTGGATCTCAAAATGGCAATTGCCTGGCGCAACAACTGAATCAAAGCCACAATTAATGACCCAAGGGTAATGGAGCCAAAACAGTAGGTTAATGCCCTCTTCAATGATGCCAAGGCGGGATGCTTGGGTGCTCCTTGGTCAGAGTTTGCCAAATAGTACCACGTTCCATAAATCCCACAAATGACAACATGAATAATATTCTTGATAACCTCTGATATGTAGAAGCCAGCAAAGAATACAAACACCAAAACACCAATAAGCTTTGAATTGGAACAAGAGCCCCCTCCCACAGAACATGCTTCGTTGTTGGCGTTGGGTTCAAATTTAACATAAGTCGCAACAATCACCACACTGAACAAAACACTAAAAGCAGCGCTGACAAGAAGTCCGATGAATGCTGTCACCATAGTCGATGGATAAGACTTCATCACATCGATGGCAATAGACAAGATTGTGGCACTAAGAGGAATCCTGCTACGAGATCTCCAGTAACAAAAGGCACCAAGCAACGCAAACACCAAAAACACAATGGCTGCAGAATAGTAGTGCTCAACAAAGTAAAAAATGGCAGTTCCTATCCCCAAAATCACATTCAAGATCAATCCCGAAGTAATAAATGCCTTTGGAGCCATTCTTGCAAACACAATCGTGGCAGCCGAAAGCACAATAGCTAACACTATAATGAATGCAAATAAAATTATTGTATTTGAGTTCATGGTGAATGTATTGCCAGCGCCATAGATGGATCCTCCTTGAAACCCATAAGTTTTTCGCAAAGCATTCAAGGTAATTCCTGCAATGGCTATAAATCCAGCCACCACTGCCAAAAAGAACAACGCAAACGGCCAGTCATTGAATTTGGGTTTTTCAATTTTGAAACTATCATCAAAGTTTTGAGCAGGCACTGGCTTCTCGTAGTACGGCTGGTATTGTTGGTTTTCTAAATCTGGCTGCACGTAGTAAGGCTGTTCTCCTCCTTGTTGTTGTTGGTATTGTGGTTGTTGTTGGGGTGGGGGACCTGGAGGTGGTTGATGCTCGTCCAACTTATAATTGCTATTTGTATAACTCATAGTAGGGGAATAGTTTATATACGCAATTGAAGCCTGTTTATCAAAAAGGAACAGTACTTGGTTCTCTGATAGACTATTTAATAGTTTAAGATGATATTAAAACCTTGAAATCCCTATTCTGAAGGTCAATTGTGTTCCCAATTAGAATGGTGCAAGTTTGATATGACATGAAATATCGCAATTTCACAATTGTTTATTTTTTTTGGTATTTCCTTGTTTTTGCTATTCTCTTTACTTTCCATCAGAATCAAAACCTTAAGTCAGTTTTTGCTTTGAGGGTGGCGTGGCATATCACTGGCAGGTCAATATCGAACCACTATGCCGTTACCTAGGTGAAGAGGGGCACGGGGTTCGGATTGCGTCTGCCGCACTATTCCGTTTTGATACATGCACCTCCATCTTGCATATTCAAAAAGTTCACGAACGGCTGGACCTCTGGGGAACACATGCGGCGTAACACACATTGACAAATAATGTTTGAATAATGATTTTGTATTGTAGATGTGCTTCCTGATACTTGGAATACTTATTTCTATGGCTGTTCTCTCTTGTAGGTCTCAAGTTTTGGGGATAGTCTCTGCCTAGGTCCAAGAAAATTGACAATAAAGTAATAATGAATTAAGAAATGAAGAATTAGAGGATAAAATCCGTAGACAAGAAGAATCATGAATGTACTTACTTTTGCATAAATAACATCTCTCTTCCATGTGTTTTGAAGCTATTCAATAATTTAAGTTCAATAAATTGTTTAGAATAATTGCAAATTCTCATGTAAATCTGCTATTACGAGGAATAATGAAGGGATTTATTCTTGTCTGTCCATTCCATTGGAAAAAGGCTGAATTTCTACGTTTTCTGAGATTATACAAAAAATATTATATTATAACTATAGATTTCTTTCTTTTTAATCAACAATCGCTTCTTAAAGCAAGTATTTAACTGGATGCCAGAATAAAGAATGAGAGAAAATATAATTTTGTAGAATATTATTTCGCATTAGTCGCCTTTATGGCCAAGTTGGTAAGGCACCTCACTAGTAATGAGGAGATCGTCAGTTCGAATCTGGCTGAAGGCATATTTTTTGCAACATAATTTTTTTGATGTAGCTGATATTAATCAAGCTTTGCATCCTGACCTTCAGTACCTACGGGGGAGAAGATTACGTACTTATTCATTTAGGTGTCTTGCATTGAACAACATTATTGTTCTGTAAGCTTTATCTTTACTTGCAATGAACATAGAAGACCGGTACAAATCATGGAATCAGAACCCAGAAGTCCCAATCACGTCACTGGAGATCCACCGAATTTTTTGCAGAATCGGGAGCATTTTTGGTTTCCAAAATGATAATATTAAAAACATGTTTGACCATTTAATGATCCAATTGGATTCCAGAGCTAATCGAATGTCATGCTCTAATGCGTTATTGTCTTTGCATTTGGACTACATTGGTGGAAGAAACTCCAACTACAAACATTGGTATTTTGCCTCTCAAGTATATTTCGATGAAATAGAAATGGACCCCAAAACTGAAGACCAAATTGCTGAATATAAAACTTCTTGAAACAAATGGAATTCAAAATACATGTCCTATGATACCAAAGATTATGTTTCACAGATATCCTTATATTTGTTAATTTGGGGGGAGGCAAATAATGTTAGGTTTATGCCTGAATGTATTTGCTTTATTTTTCATTGTGCCTTTGATTACTTACAAAGTATAAATCATTTGAACCCATCGCCTTTTTGTAAACAATTTTGGTTTTCGGACAAAACGGTGACTCCGATTTATGAATTTATCAGGGATCAGCAATATTGTCTAATCAATGGAATTTGAGAAGAAAAGAAGTTGACCATGCAAATATTATTGGAAATGATGACTTCACCCAACACTTTTGGAGCCCAGAAGGTTTTAAATATAACATTGAATGATGGATCCCATTTTTAAAGTCTTTCCAAAGAATTAAGATTTAGAAATATTGTCAACATTACTTGGAAGAATTGCTTGTCAAAAACTTATAAAGAAAGAAGAACATAGTTTCATGTTTTGACAAATTTTAGCAGAATCTGGATTATTCATATTTCTATTTTCTGGTACTTCATGGCTTTGAATTCTGCTCCATTGTATACTCCTAATTTTGTTCATGGTAAAGAACCATCAATACAAACCAAATATGCAATTGTATCTTTTGGAGGGTTGATTGCATCTTTAATATCATTCCTAGCACTGATCTGCGAGTTTTCCTTTATCCCAAGGGGATTTCCAAATAAACAAAAGTTATGGCCAAGGGTTCTCCTCCTGATACTCATAATATTTGCAAATTGTGCTCCATCAATTTACATTCTCACAGCTTTAGATTGGAACATTTCATCACATGAAGGTTACATAGTTGGTTCGGTTGCACTTTCAATTTCAATAACCTCGTTTTTGTTTTTGGCAACTATGGCTCCCGGAAAACTCCCTTGTAGCACAGATGAGAATAAATTCTCAAGGTCATTTCCTAAATTGAATGCAAGGACTCAGTTATTATCATACTTATTGTGGATTTGTGTGTTTGGAACTAAGTTAGCCGAGTCATATTTTTTTTTGATTCTATCTTTGAAGGATCCAATTAGAATCCTTTTTACAATAATACTAACATGTGACCAGGAAAGCATCCTTTGCAAAATTCAACCGAAAATAGTCTTAGTATTCTTTTAATCTAGACTTGATATTATTCATTTTGGATACATATTTGTGGTATATAATTTGCAATTGTTTATTTTCGATCGCATTATCAATTTCCTTTGGAACATCTATATTGACACCATGGAGAAACATATTTTGCAGGCTACCAGAAAGAATCCTTCACAAAATAAACTTTTCGAAAGAGAATTCATTGAAGAAGATTTGTTGGTGATATCTCAAATATGGAATAGTATAATTATTTCTATTTACAGGGAACATTTATTATCTGTCGAACAAATGAACAAATTGGTCTACCAAAGAGGATTGACAGATGATAGTGCAACCAAGTTACCTCTAATTTTTTTATTATGCTCATCCAGGTTTTCATATTAATAATCTATCTCTTATGTTGTCAGTGAAAATGTTTATGTTCTTAGTAGCAAACCTTGGAGATCTCAATTCTGCAGCTATAACCTGCGATAATACAATGAATACGAATTCCCCTTGGAACGATATGTCCCTTGTCGTGGATTGGATTATTTGTTCAATCCGTATGAATATGTTTTTTCATATCATTTCTTCCATTAATAATTCAAGAGTTTTTTGAAAAAGGGTTCCTCAAAGCTATCTCAAGAGTGTTTTTTCATTTAATCTCAATGTCACCCATTTTTAAGGTATTTATAAGTCATACGTATTCAAGTCCATTGCGAAATAACTTTGTGTTTGGAAAAGCACAATATATTGCTACCGTTCGAGGTTTCGCAATCTCACGTATTTCCTTCGCTACACTTTTTTCAAGAAATGCAGAACCGATACACGATGGCTGCGAAATATTATTGACAATGACATTTGCAGTCGTCACAATATGGAGGCCGTCTTTATTATGGTTCGCAATTGCCATAATATCTCTCTATGCTTCGCACCATTTTTGTTCAATCCTCACCAATTTAGCTTCGGTGCCTTTTTTTTAGATTATCAAGAATTTTTCCGATGGCTATCCAAGGGAAATTCAAGCTCAAAAAAGCTGTCGTGGGTAATTCATAAAAAGAGAAGAGCTGAATTGACGGGACAAAAATTGGAGGGATATACTACCCAAAAAAATTCTGCAAAGATGAACTTGGTACTCGGTAAAATTATCAATCCTCTTTTGGTATTGGTGTTATTTCTAATCCCTTACTTGTTCTTTTTTGATACTAATTAATTGATGAAATTCCATCTTGCCAACCCATTACTTAAAATTATTAGGGTGGTGTTGCTATCATATGCCGAAAATGCAATTATAATGCTAGTTTTATTGCCAATGTCAATTTTCTTTGGTTCAGTAATCAGTTTTAATTTTAAGAATGTTCCTACATTCATTGAAGGAGTAGCTCACATATTTTCCGTCCTTATCATTGCAAACATTGAATTATTCTTCTTTCTTGAAAAAGGTAGTATGATTAAATTTTTATCAGCCATGATGGTGCTTATAAACCTACATAAAGTGATTCATAATTATTGTTAATATTGTTAATATCAGGAGAGAGGACAGAATTCACAGTTAATGGGGAATGGGGGTCGGGAAATTGGATTAGTGCAGGGTTGGGCATACCAATTATTACTCAAACGTTGAGAGAGTTCGTTATCAAAATCTTAGAATTGAATCTATTTGCCATAGATTTTGCAATTGGCCATCTATTATTGTTTGCCATGTTTCCTTTTGTACTTATCCCCTATATTGATACATTGCACAGAAGTATCTTGTTTTGGTTGAGGCCAGGTACTAAATATTTCCGTCCTATTTTGAACAAGTATCATGCAAGAAAAAGAAAATTAACAATCATAAAATACTTCTTTCTATTCATGTTACTCATGTCAAGTACCATTGTGCTTATTTTGGCGCCAACGTTGTTCAGCGGTCATTTTTCAAACTTTGAAGTACCATTTTAGTGTCTGGCTCCAGACTTGGATTGCGAAAAGTGCTATGATAAATGATTTTTTGTTGAATATTCAATACAGTTGTGTCATGTGCAAGTTATTTTTTTACTTTGTTTACAGATCAAATCAACCATCCATATCTGGAAACATCTTTGTAATAGCAAAGAACATACAAGCTGCCAGAACGAGACAGCAGTACATTTAGTGAGACATTGATTAATGCGTCAAGGTCCAGAGAAGTTGGACATAGAATAAGCCCATGAAGTCAGCAAAGAAAGCGTCTCCTTCTATATCAATCCATCATCGAAGTAAACAGGACTTGTTGAACAAGTATGCCGAACCTGAGAACGACGAAATATTTGGCGATATCGAAGGTATACAATTTGGGGAAGATAATGATCATGATGACGACGAGGACCAGATGTCGAATACTTTGAGATTGAATCCTCACAATTTTCAAAATGAAATGGAGACGTTGAAGATGGGCCAGTTGAGCTTGCATGACGAGCTCAATCTTGTTCCTCCAAAGCAAAAGTCACCTAATATTTACTCCAAGTCAGCTACAATGAACACATCCTCTCTGTCTTTTTTAACGCCCAAAACTAGAGCGGGATTAGCCCCACAAAGCGACAACAGCGGTTCAGAGAAAAGAGTAACACGAGAAACACTAAGCGAATATAGTGAAGATCATGAAACTGATGTAACATCGGAATTAACCGAAGATGAATTTGAGGGATGGGATGAGTTTTTCAGAGGCAAAACCAACGAGAAGCGTACCATATATCAGCAAATGAACGAGAAATTGATTGCGCGAAAGATCCAACAACAAGAAGAGGTTGAGAAAGAAGAATTAGAATTGAGCAAGTTGTGGTCAAAAAGAAAAAAGCAGGAAGAAATGATGATGGATCCCAACCGAAGCTTGAAATTGAAAGATTTCAACTACTTACAAGACAATAGGTTGACAGACCAAAATCTCAATCTTTTAGATCAATTAGAAAACGAAAAGACTATTAATTACGATTATACCCGTGATGATTTTGAAGACTTTGAAGAAGGTTTTGATAGCAATTTTGAAAAGAAGTTAAGGTTGCAACAAAATCCAAGGATGTCAATTGGAAACAAGCACTCGATGCCAGCCTTGACGCAGAACAGGCTCTCTCAGCTGAAGAAATTCAGATCCACCATGGATATTGGTGCCGGACTTGGCAGCATTGAAGAAGGTAAAGATTTGGGATTTAATTATAATGGAAAGGTCATACGAAAGCTTGATCGAGCTCCGTCTTTCTATAGCAAACCTGAAAACGAGAAAAAGAATCATTTGTTGAACAAATATAAAGACATATCCAACAGGAAACCAGATCATCATTCTCATAAACAGAAAACTATGGGAACAGTTAAGTACTTGAACAACAATAGTGTTGTGAGGAATCCAGTTCTTCCCAAAAGTGATGGAGCCATGAAATTCAATTCCGCTATGAACAGGTGGGAGGGAAACGATATAGATCTAATACGATTTGAAAGCTTGCAAAAAGGATCATTGATTACGAAACGGGAGCTCCAGGAACCATCTTTTAGAATCAAAGTGGCACCAACTAAATTGGATCAAGGTAGCAATATGGTTTACGATGAAGAAAATCTTCGCTGGATTAACTTGAAAGAAGAAGAATCAGTTTTTGATGATATTCCCGACTTGGTGGAGAAAAGACCCAGGAAATTGACTTATAAATTGAACTCTCCACCAAAGTCTGTGGGTATCATACCGTCTTCTGGATCGAGTCAACATCTTTCTTACACGCAGTTGCAAAATTATGGGCAGCCACGACAGAAGGCCGATTTGCAGTCGCCTATAACACGCCGCGGGCTTAGTCAATTTACACAAAGGACAGCCTCGACATTGTCTACTTCAACAAGAAGCGACGACCCAGGGAACGAATTCCGACTAACGCAAAAGCAGATTGAGAAATTTACCCTGGAAGAGAAGAAGATTGATCGCAAAATTCGCAATTGGTTTTCCATTGATGGTGAATTCAACCGAGATTATCTTTGGGAAATCAGAAAATTGGTTATGGAGGATATATGATGTTATGATGGTTATGACCTATGATGAAGGAATACCCCATTTAGCTATTTATTATGACGTAATAGTGTATTTGAATGCAAAATTGTCAAAAGAGTTCCTGATGTAGAAACTGTGCTCGTGACACTAACAATAAAGCAAATTCCAGGCCCAAGATATTGTGAGGCTGTGCCCATTAGAATCAAATTAACACCTACCACCGCCCCAGACCAATGTTCATAAACAAAGAAAAAGGGGTAATTGCACAAAGCACAACAATGTAGGCTTTTGTCAACGGTGGTGATTCAAAGTAAGTATCCCACAAATAAACTAATATATAAAAACAGCAGTTATAAGGAAGGAAATCTGCTTGGATTGAGCCATAAAAAATTTATGGTTTGAATTTACAGAGTAGAGGTTATCTAATGATTTTGATGGATAAATAAACCAAGTATAATAATAAACAAAGAAATAAAAACTAAAATAGATGGCATGCCTTAGATCATAATCATACCCAATCCAAAAGCCATGGAAATACCAACGGCAGCAACTTTGGACCAACCATTGACTGAGAATTGGTGGCCGGCAGCGGATTGTTTAGAGGTAGAAGTGGAAGATCCTGAAGCAGAGTTTGAAGAGGAACCTGAGTTGGAAGAACCAGAACCATTGGAGCTAGATTGAGAACCACCAGTTGGGATAGAACCTTGCACAGTTCCCAAACCGGAGACACCAGCCGACTTCAAGTAAGCAGAACAGCTTGAAGCGGTCTTTGCACTCTTCAAGGAAGCAGAGCCATCAAAGTCACATGCGGACTTGTTTTCATCTTGGTCTTGGTAGTACAAGTTCAAGACAAAGTTCAACTTGTCCTTGTCGGAACATGGGGAGTATGCACCATATTTACCAGTAGTACCATTGGCACTGATACCAGTACAGTCGACCTTGTCACAGATGATTCCAAACAAGTCACCGTAGTCGTCTTCGTCGACATCGTCTTGAACAACACACGTAAGTGAGTCAGACATACAGTTACAGACGTTTTCATCGGGAGTAGGGGGCAAATTGGTGGATGCTTCCCAGTTGTCAGTGTTGGTTGGGCAGGCGGTGTTTGAAATTGCGGAAGCCGATTCAGCAGAGGCTTGGGCAATTGATGGAGAGATCTTGGCAATTTGGGACTTATAGTTGTTGTAGTCCTTCAAGGTGGAAACATCACCATTACTGACAGACACCAAACCATAGTCATTTTCTTCCTGGAAGTACATGTACACAATACCTCCGGACCAAACGTCGGTCATGTCGTCACTGAAAAGAGTGCCCACTTCTTGGAAAAGTCTTGGTTCAACCTTGTTACAGCCATATTCGGAGAAGAACAACGGGATACCCAAATTGGCGTATTCTTGGGTGATGTCTTGATAACCAGAAGTTTTGAATGAAGAGGAACCACACCATTCGTACATGTTGATACCGAAAAAGTCGGCTCTTTCTTCCTCATCACCACAAGCAAAGTAGTCCGCCAACGACACTCTAATGTCGGTGTCATCATTGGCAGAGTAACCCACAGGAATGTCTCTGTATTTGTTGGCCTTGATATAAGCCTTGGTGTCTCTCACGGCGGCCTTGACAAAAGCAGAAGCGTCGGTGTTGGCCACTCTGTTGGTGACTTCGTTACCGGCAAAAAAACCCAAAATGTTGGTGTAGTTGTGGAACAAGTCCACCACCGAGGTGTATCTTTTGTACAAGTCAACATTCCACTGAGGGTCGTTTCTGTTGATGGACTCGTCCGGTTGCGACAAGTCGGCAATGACGTAGATGCCGGCGTCCTGCAACATCTGCATACATTCGGTGTGGTCCTTGGTGGTGTCCAAGGCGTACACTCTGATCACGTTGGTGTCGACAGCCTCCATGTAAGGAATGTCTCTCTTACAAGCGTCGGCATCGGCCAAGGGGTCGACAAAACTGGAGTTGGTGTCCTGGGTGTTTTGTTGGTAGGCGATCCCCTTGATGTAGAACTGGGAGCCGTTGTTGGAGTAGAAAAACTTGTTGCCCACGATTTCGATGGCGGGGAGGTCGTCGGCTGCCACCGTCGTCATCAACGAGGCTATGGCCATCAACGTGGATGGGAGCAATGATTTCAACAACATCGTTGACAGCTAGCGAACAGAGGGGTGGACGTGAGCGGGAAACGAAGGAAAGGTGGGAGAACTTGTCGACACACGAGAAGGGAGGTCAAGCGAGCTGAACAGCAAAGAACAGGAAATCAAAAACGAGCCAAAACGCAAGTTTAAATTGGCCGAAAAATGGGTGGTATTTATTTTTTGTCCGTCGGAAAATGGTGAAGGTTTGTTTATGGAAATTGTCAGTTTCGCACCAAAAAATACCAGCGGTAAAAAATATCATTGTTGGTGTTTATTTTTAGCGCTATTGTTCGGAACCGTCAGGATCAAAGCGCTCACGATGATTTGGCGGCCACGACGAGCAAGATGTGGGCAGGATGCCGAGCTTGCAGCAGGACGGCCGGATTGGGCAATGTTGCAGTTACGGTGGCATGGCATCGGCAACTGGCATCGGCGCCGTCACCAACGCGGGTGCTGGAGGTGCCATGGCAGTGGGCATCGGCAAATGCACACAAAAGGTGGTGGTGGTGTTGCCCTGGCCCACCATTCTCCCTCATCCCACTATTCTGACGCCAAACGTCCTCAACTATCCAGCGCAAATTACTTACATTCTCGTGCATGGAACGACAAAGACAATAGGCGGTGAAAGGAGGCCGCATAGGTGCGGATGGCTCCCGGATGCACTCGGACCGGTGCTAAGGTGCAGTCGCGGCCGGGCACCATGGGTTTAGCCGCAAATTGCTATTGTTATGCGCCACTAGTGCTTTTGCTGGTCGGAAGTCGCCGTAGAGCACGAACAAGGGCACCAACCTTGGTTGACCGCGTCCGATCCACAGGGTTGTCCCGCGCAGGTTGGGTTACGCAGTGGGTGTATGCGCCGAATGCAAAATAACCAAATCATCCTCCTTCCCGATTGGGAAATAATCAAACACGAGAAAATTTCACCGCCCAATGGGAACAAACCGGCGTGTCCTGCCCAGGGCTTTTTGGTCCATTCTTTAGGCCACGCATGGTTGACGTAGGGCCGCTACAATGGGGCCCAGTAGAATGGGCCCGATATTCTGGGGGCCACCACCGTCTGTGCCCATAGTAGTTGCAGCCGGCACCGTAATTGTACGCCGATCACGTGCGCTGGCCGGCGCTCGTCGCCTCAGCATGAGCAACGCCAATAGTATGGACCGCGAAAAATATTTTTTTGCTGCTTCGCCTACTTGTTGAAATGGTATCCCTAATCAAGCCTTGTTGCGGGCACAAACAGGCAATTCTCAGCTCTTAGTGGCTAAAAGTCTTAGCCAAAGCCTTCCACAACACGCGACAACTAACTCGATGAAACAGAGAGTGGCTGCGTTCGACAATGGTGGCTATCAAGCTTTGTACCCTCCCGGTCCGATGGTGGTTAGTGGTGTTGGCAAAGAGCCTCACCAGTGGTGGAACCGGGTAATAGCAAGAAAATCTCGACAACCTTCGCAACCATTTCTAGGCGTACTCGTATGCTTAACCGCAACCATGTTGTTGACACCGCTGTCGATTACCATGCAGGGAGCAAATCTCGTCTGCGGCTCGCACATACAGTGGTGTGCGCGGCCCCTTGCCGTCACCAGCCATGGACATACTTGTTTTCGACACCAGCGGTGTATTTGTGCACCCGCGCCATATTGGGTCCCCATTTTTGCAACCCCACCGTAAATACACATTTGCATACACGACATTTTCTCGATGGTCTACAGCCTTCCGAGAAATGTCTCGTTCGCAAAATTTATTTAACCCACTTGTCCCCCACTTTTTGCACCAGTGGGGCTAGACTGTGTTCTGTGGGGCCCATCTGCCATGGCAACCGGTGGCCAGCCATCGCCCTTGCTTCCCGAAAATTGTAGGCCAATCTCCACAACCGCTGCTGTAAAGTCGGCAGCAATCTCGCTTGCACGATACGACGGAAACCATCCGTGCATTGTAGTGTGGTGACGGGCAATTTGTCCAGCTTTGTCCCTGGAAATTTTCGCATTTAATCACTTATTTTTCGGGGCAAAAAATTCACCGTCCCCTCCTTCCAATTTGACCACCATTTACTTCTTGGCCTTGATTGCAGTAGTGTACCTCGCCTCCGTCTATTGAGTGTAGTCAGCACGCGTTCACGAGCCAGACGGTATAATCAACAAAAATGTCGGAAAAGAAGGAACAGACGGGGTACCTCGATGTGTACTTGCGGTTCAATGATGATATGGAAAAGGACTACTGCTTCCAGATCAAAACAACAACCACGTTCAAGGACTTGAACAAGGTGTTCACAACCTTGCCAATTGCCCTCAGACCAAGTGTTTTCTACAACTCGGAGCCCATTGGCTTCAAAAAGTCCGTCAGTCCTGGCTACTTGACCGACGATGGCAACTTTTTGTTTGACTATGAGTCCCAGAAGCAAACAAAAAGAATCACCGACATCAACGACCCCATCAACGACCACGTGTGGCCCGGGCAATTGATCATCCCCGAATGGCAATTCAACGATTTCGGCTTCTATTCCTTCTTGACGTTTTTGGTGGTGTGGCTCTACACCGATTTGCCCGACTTTATCAGCCCAACTCCAGGGATCTGTTTGACCAACCAAGTGTCAAAGGGTTTGAGCGCTTTGGCTTACTATTTTGGCCAAGACAAGATCGGCAAAACCTTGATCGAGGATATTAACGACCCTGTGGCCATCACCGGCCAGGTTATCTTTTTTGTTTTCCACTTGATCAAGGTGGCCATGATTTTTGGCTTGTTGTACACCGGAGCATTCAACCCCATCAGATTGGTGAGACTTGGCAACAAAAACATCAAATTGGAAGTCACCAAGGAGGAATTGATAGAATTGGGATGGACCGGCACCAGAAAGGCCACCATTGACGAATACAAGGACTACTACCGCGACTACAAGATCAAGCAATACGGAGGCATGATCCAGGCCCACCGTGCAGGCTTGTTTGACTCTATGAGGGACTTGGGATGCCAGTTGGAGAAGGGCGAAGGCTACGACACCCCCTTGACCGCGGAGAACAAGTCGGCCACCATCGAGGAGCTCGTGGAAAAGTCCAAGGACTTGGTCAACTTCAAGCTTACCTTGTGCTACGATTATTTTGCCGAGTTGGGAATAGTGTTTGCCTCTAACATCGAGAACAAGGAAGGTTCGGAGTTGGCGGAATACATCAAGCAGTACAGAAGGTACGGGCTCTTGGTTTCCAACGACACCTTGAAAAAGCTCGTGCAGGCAAGAAAGGGCATTCCCGAAGAGGAGCCAAAGATTGCCGAGGCCCAAGATGAACCAGCACAGGATACTAAAGAAGAACCAGCACAGGGTACTGAAGAGGACCCTGTTGTTTTGGATCAATAGAGTTGTAACCCAATTCGTGTGTATAGTAACTGACCAAGTCATGGTGCAAGGTGTAGCCATTTGCTAATTTGATAATACATTTGTAATTTTCCGCTTTCTGCCAGTTTTTCCGTCCCTTGCTTGCCAACCTTCCGTCGATGAGAACGTACGTGGTGGGAGCAAGCGACGACGCGGCAATCAGGCACATAATGTCGCAAGTGCCGCCCGATAGCAGCATCTCCGTCTACAACACCACCAACCCGGAGTCGTTGATGACCATGCCCCATGAATTGCAAACGAGAACTGACTACGAGAAGGTGTACAACGTTGCCCAGCTTCACAACCATATTGCCCAGGTTGTGCGACAACCACGCCACAGGCGCCATGTGATAGTCGTGCAAAATATGCTGGCATTCGTTGGCAACTCTCGTCACAACGGCAACGGCAGCACCAAGCACATGGCCAGATTGAATCAGACCCTTGTGGCAATGTTTAGGCTCCTCTCCGATGCAGACATCGATGCTTTTGTCACGGACACGACGCTGCAACGGTTTATTGAACTTCTAGTGGATTGTGTAACCACGATACTGGAATAAGTAGCAATTGTCAACTAATTGATCCAGTCGATTAGGGGTCAAGAGATTCAGCTTGCGCACGACCACGCACCGGTTACGAGCTCGGCAACAAAATGCCGTGCCGCGCGACAAAAGATAAATTGTGTGCTTGTCACGCAAACGAACGGCAGTCTGGGGCATGACTGGGGTACGCCATTGTCGAAAAAGGACAAGACCTGGAGTCAGGCAATAAACGTCAACGACAGTGATGATGCTGACTCTCGGTACCTGACGTGGGGAAAGGGGCCGGGGTCTGCACGGTTTAAAGTTTTTCCTCGGTCCGTACTCCAACTGTGGTGTGTGCAAAAAACAAGACTCATGACAGATTCGTAAATACGAATTTGGAGAAGTTAGAGGCGGGGAGCGGAGAAACAGGAAATTTTTTCTCCCCAATCATCCACTAGTTTTCCTAGTTATTTCGTCACTATGTATTTCTGCTAATAAAATAATCTGCGATTCAGGTATCGGTTGTCCTCGGAGGAACTACCGTGATTGTTTTCGCGGAATCTATTGATCGGGATAACTCAAATATTTTCAGTCTAAAATAGGGGTTTATATTATTCCATGGGTTAGTTTCGTGGGGCCCACCAAGAATCTCGTGTTAGGAGCTTGGTCCAAATACCACTGCGGAATGAGAACAGGATTGTCCCCATGTCGACAGCCCATTGTATCTTTTGTAGGTGCTTTGCCTGGCCTTCCCGCTGGGTTCGACCTCGGCAACGAGTTTACATCTTGTGTTGTTTCATATCCCCAACGGATGATTCGTTGCTGTCACTTAACTATGGTTGCTGCATATAACACCAAATTTTGTGTGTATATCGGCAAATACCAGGACAATCCAGCAACTAATTAATTACCACAAATATTTTTTACGCACGAATCACCACAAAAGACATTGTAAAAAATATATCCCCAGACATTTTAAAGCTAATCGAACATTGTACGCAAGGCTAACGATAAGTCTCCAAGAGAACCTATCAACAACGTTCACAATATATATGTCACTCTTTTCCTGGTTCTATTCTTTATCCGTTTAAGAGACCATAACTCTTTAATACTTTTTTTGCATTTTTCCTTCTTTATCCTTCTTTATCATTACAAGGATTCTTATTCCAATAACCATTCATACGCAGATCTCATCCTCAATATTGGCAATTATGGCTTCAAATACGTTGTCCCCTTGTGATTCGTGTCTCACATTGAATAGCATCAAACCCGATTACAGCGATCTGCTATTCCTCAACTATCTCAACGCCAGACTAACCAATAGCGATGAGAACGACTCCGACTTGAAAGACCAAGAATTAGTGATAGTCTACAACCATCACGACAATAACGTCAAGTTGTCTTCCGTGGTGAGTGTGATCAACAGCCACTCTCCTAAACCTGTCACAATCGATCAACTCACCGTCAACCATTTGTTCATGTACTTGTTCTATCACCAAGCAACTTTGTTCCAACAAAAATTTCTTATCAACCAACTAAACTTGATACATTTGGGAAAATCTTTCCGATTCAGCTTCAATGGAGGCCCCAACAATCCCACCTTACAGCTGCTCAATATCAGGACTTTTCACTCGTTTTTGTTGTGCGTAAGACCTGATAACTTGTGGGGAAGCTTCAAAGATTTCGATATTCAGTCATATTTGCAAAAATGCAATGACGAAAGTGTCAGCGGTGTCATTGACAGGTCCACCGGCAATATCACATATGCCGATGTGCTTGTCCGTACTCTAAAGAGAATAGCTTCGCATCCCAAGACCAAAGACTCTCGTACAAACTCCAAGGTATCTAAAATGAGAACCAGACCTCACCTAAAGACTTTGAGGAGGGTTTTGAAGAGAATATTTGTCTAATACCCATGCTCTGGATTCGAGCTAGCTTTTATATGGCAGAGTCTGCTTTGTACTGGTTACAAACTTTGGCCCTCTGTCGTGGCTTTTGTTGTTGCATCGAAAAATGATTGCTTGAGACAATAGCTAGTTACGTAATACACGTTTTTGCCCGCTGAAGAAGTATTGATGCCAATGTAGCATCTTTTGTAGCAGCTAGGCTTTGTAGGTTGTAAGCGTTCATTGATGTTGCATTGGGGTCGCTTATGGTTGCAAGCAAGTGCAAACAAAAGGTTACGATCCACGCATCACGTGCATACACACACACGTGAGCAGCACATATAATGAAGACAACTATATGTAGAGCAAGTATATTCGCTACTGCCTCTACATCTACAGTCGGGTATTCAGATTATAATAACGTTTATTTATATGATGGGTTCGTGCTACGGGTACTAGTGACGATGTTTGATACCCGGGGATGTATGAATATAGCAAAATAGCCATCAATACCAGGCAATAACATGACAAGAAAGGAGATTGAGAACAAAACCAAACTAGTGATAGGAAACAGTGACTATTAATAAAATACAATGATAAGTTTTGTTTATTGATTTGCCCTGTTTGAAACCTCTCCCTTCTATTTGCCAGTTAACACATTATAGACGTTGACGGAATATAGATGCTTCTCCATTGGAATTAGTAACCAAAAGTAGCCAATTGTTGAGCAACTTCAGATTCAGAAGTAGAAGCTTGAGCAGCAGCGAGCTTCTTGGCAACAGCCTTCTTCTTAGCGTAGTATTCGGCAGATTGTAATTTTCTCTTTTCTTCCAACTTGTCGACAACGGATTCGTATTTCCAACCGACAGCAGAGGACAACTTACCGACAGTGGTGTATTTTCTGCCTGGCTTCAATCTCAAGACTCTCAAAGCTTGTGGAACAACAACTCTCTTCTTCTTGTCGTATGGTGGAGGAACACCTTCGAAGACCTTGAGTCTTTCCAAAGCAGCCTTACCTCTGGCGGTCTTGTGAGGAATCATACCTCTGATAGCCTTGTATAAGATTCTGGATGGGGCTCTGAAGTGGAATGGACCATGGGTCTTGTTGAATCTGGTGCTCTTTCTCAAGTAGTCGTGGTATTTCAATTTGTTTCTGAAAAATTCACCACTGATGTTCAAGGCCTCAGCTCTGACAACAACGATCTTTTGACCGTTCAACAATTGCTTGGAGACAATGGAGGCTAAACGACCTAACAAGTGGCCCTTACCATCAATGACAATAACTGGTTCGAAGGTAGACATCTTTGGATCTATGGCTAGCTGTAGAAGTAGGAGGAGGGAAAAGAGTATGAAAAAAATTTTAATGGTTTTTGGTTGTATGCGAAGTGGTGCTCTCAAGATAACCTGCAAATTGCCTGGGGCAAACTGTAGTACTCTTGAAATGGTGGTAGTGGGAGGTTTACATTTTTCCAGTCTCTGACACAAAGAACCCAATTTTCACCGGGTTCGCACGGCAAATATGCAGTACTGAGAATTATGCAAATGCACGTGAAGATACTGGTACCAGGGCCCGTGCCCTAGACATGGCTGCAAAAAACCATCCATATCCTCCACTCTCTACTCTCCACTTAATGGGTGAGTATCGTACAATACCTTATTGACTTTTATTATGCCTAAACCTAGATAGAAATCTCCTTGGACTCTACCAACGAGTTGACCACGGAAAGGATGGCTTCAATGGAAGCCTGGGAGACATCGTGGTCAATCCCACAACCCCATCTGGTCACCTTTTCGTTGCTGTTATTTATATATGATAACTGGACGTAGGTTGCAGCCTTGGAGCTGGACCCGCTGCCCAACGAGTGCTCGGAATAGTTAACCACTTCAAACAACACCCCGAATCTGTTCTTGATAGCATCAATAAAGGCAGAAATTGGCCCATTTCCTTGGCCCTTGACGGTGATGTCAGAAGGTCCTGACAATACCGCGTAAACTTCGCGGTTGTTGTCGCTGTCAGCGCTCTTGTTTTTGGTGATTTCAAAGTCCTTGATCGACAATGGAGTTGTTTGCAAGTATTGCTGGTTGAACAAATCACAGATCTCCTCAGTTTTCAACTCTCTTCCCAAAGAGTCAGCTTTGTGCTGCACCAACGATGAGAATGTGACTTGCAATTGGCGTGGCAAGTCCAAGCCGAGAGACCTCAAAATGACCCATGCAGCACCTCCCTTACCAGATTGAGAATTAACTCTGATAACGGCTTCATAGCTTCTACCGATATCCTTTGGATCTAATGGCAAGTATGGGATTGCCCATTTTTCATCGCCTCTGGAAACTCTTTCCTCAGCCTTCGAGAAACCCTTTTTGATAGCATCTTGATGAGAGCCACTGAATGCACAGACAACTAACGAGCCTCCGTATGGAGATCTAGGGTGCACGTTAATTTTGTTGCACCTTTCACTGACTTCAATAACATCTTCCAATTCCGAAAAGTCCAAGTTTGGCGACACTCCCTGAGTGTACATGTTGAGGGCAACGGTGACCAAGTCAACATTTCCTGTTCTTTCTCCGTTTCCAAACAAGCAGCCTTCAACACGATCAGCACCAGCAAGCAAACCCAATTCCGTGGCAGCTACCCCGCATCCGCGATCGTTGTGACAGTGCACCGACACAACAACCTTTTCCCTCTCAGTGATATTTTCGCAAAAGTATTCAATCTGATCAGCGTATACGTTGGGACCAGCAACTTCGACGGTGGCTGGCAAGTTAAAGATAATGGGTTGCTCAGCTGTTGGCTCCCAAGCACTCTTGACAGCCTCACAAATGGCAACAGAGAACTCAACTGGAGTGTCAGAGAAGCACTCTGGGGAGAACTGCAAAGTCCATTCTGTTTCTTGCATATTAGGATCATCTTTGGTGAGGGATCTTACCAAGTTTGTGGTTTCAACGGCCTTGGCCACGGCTTCTTCTTGCGACATATCGAAAACGACATCACGGAACACATCCGAAGTGGCCAAGTAGATGTGAATAATGGCTTTTTTGGCCCCCTTGACAGATTCCACTGTGCGGCGAACCAATGGTTCACGGGACTGGGTTAAAACCTGGATAGCAACATCTTCTGGAGCATGCTCGACCGCATACCTTGTGAAATCAAAATCCGTTTGCGACGCCGATGGAAACGACACCTCGATTTCCTTGAACCCCACATCCACAAGCTTGTGGAAGTACTCTTTCTTTTCTGCCACCGACATGGGATCAGGCAACGCTTGGTTACCGTCTCTCAAATCTGTGGATAACCACCGGGGGGCGGAAGTTATCGTTTTGGTAGGCCAAGTTCTGCGGTTCAAATTGATCTTCTTGGCAGCAGGATACTTGGTTGACGGATCTTTGAGCATGTTTTTGTATTGGAGCTTAACTGGTGGTATTCTGCCACCAGTTGCAACCCGTTGCAACAATCTCAAGCTGCCTTTGAACATGGTACCGACGAAGCTTGGTTAACAGGCTTTTTCAGAAGAAACAACAAAAGAAACTCAACCAGCGAATTACAATGAGTTTCAAACCAATGCCAGGAATATCATGGGTTGTCAATTCTAAATATTGATCCAGAATCGAGACCCGTGAAAAATTACTGAAAAATAAATTGCGGCATTACTTCGCTCCGGTTCAGGAGCGCACCGGCATCGACAAATGGTAGCCTTCACTATGGTAATCGCCACGTGACCGGCATTCCCCGCATACATGCATCTAGGATGCGATTGAGTGCAATGAATGTGGTGAGGGGAGAGTGATGGCCGCTTGTTTTCCGTATACTGCAGTCGGCACCACACCCCGAGATCATAATTGCATCTGAAACTAAGGTATTGAGCCCAGAAGCAAAAGCTATTGGCCACAATGTTATAGCTGATACCTCGTGATACAACTAGTAAAAGGTACTCGTGCATTTACACACGTGACCACAAAAACGTGCCAAGTCACGCTACCTCATCTTGATAATTTTTCGCTGTTCTTTTATTCTTGTGAGATGGGGAAATGAAAATTAAATCTTTACCTCAGGAAAACTGGTTCTAGCATCGTCAATTCTCCACTAGTTGCAATGGCTAAATCATCAAGCAAGGTTGCCGACAAGGCCAGCAAGAAGCAAGTCAAGTCCAAGAAGGTGGAAAAGAAGGCACCAGAGCCAGAATCAGAATCGGATGACAGCTCCAGTTCTGAAGACTCGGAAGCCTCTTCCTCATCTGAATCGGAAAGCGATTCCGATTCCGGCTCCAGCTCCAGCTCCAGCTCAGACTCGGAATCTTCTTCCGACTCTGACTCTGATAGCGAAGAGGAAGTGAAGAAGGTTGAGGATGTGAAGAAAACCAAGAAAGATGCCAAGAAAGTGGAAAAGGCTGCCAAATCAGACAGCTCTGATTCCGACTCCGACAGCTCTTCTGATTCCGACTCAAGTTCTAGCTCTGAGTCATCGTCAGACTCTGAATCCGGTTCCGACTCGGACTCAGACTCCGATGAAGAAGAAAAGAAAGAAGCCAAGGAAGAGCCAAAGAAGGAAGCCAAGGATGACTCTTCTTCTGATAGTTCTGATTCCGGGACTTCTAGTTCCGACTCGGACTCGTCATCAGACTCAGACTCAAGTTCAGACTCAGACTCAGACTCCGACTCCGAATCGGAGGAAGAAAAGGAAGACAAGAAGTCTTCCAAAAAACGTAGTGCTGAGTCTGACTCCGATGAATCCAGATCTTCTTCTGAAGAGCCCGCTTCCAAGAAGGCCAAGACCGACGAGGAACCTGCCACTTTGTTTGTTGGTAGATTGTCATGGAACATCGACGACGAATGGTTAAAGAGAGAATTCGAACCTATTGGCGGTGTTGTTAGCGCCAGAGTTATCATGGAAAGAGCCACCGGAAAGTCAAGAGGATACGGTTACGTTGATTTTGAATCTATTACTTATGCTGAAAAGGCATTGCAAGAATACCAAGGCAAGGAAATCGACGGCAGACCTGTCAACTTGGACTTGTCCACCGGCAAACCCCATGCCACCAAGAGCAATGACAGAGCCAAGCAATTCGGTGACACTCCATCGGCACCATCTGATACCCTTTTCATTGGGAACTTGTCGTTCAATGCCGAAAGAGACAACTTGTTCAACGTTTTTGGTGAATACGGTACTGTGATTTCATGTAGAATCCCTACCCACCCCGACACCCAACAACCAAAGGGTTTTGGATATGTTCAATTTGCTTCTGTTGACGAGGCCAAGGCTGCATTGGAAGCCTTGAACGGTGAATATGTCGAGGGACGTGCTGTTAGATTGGATTACTCTACTCCTCGTGACAACAATGCTGGTGGTAACGGTGGTAACAGAGGGGGTTTCAGAGGAGGCAGAGGCGGAAGCAGAGGCGGAAGCAGAGGGGGGTTTGGAGGTCGTGAACGGTCAACCACCCCAAGACCAGCCAAGACTGCTGAATTCAAGGGTACCAAAAAGACATTCGATTAGTTTGTTCATTGTTGAATCAAGCATGTTGCAGGACTGCCAAGGTTTTGTATTTGTTGCGTGATAGAGTCATACGCTGTTGTGGTTGGTGGTTTTGCATTCATAATATTGGTTATTGTCATAATCTTGCATTATAGAGACATGAGTTGGAAATGAATCATTGGTGTCATTTTTTATAATGTAAATAATTTGTATATTAGAGACCAGACAAATTCAAGCGATTAATAGTTTAAATGGTGAGGCGGCGAGGTGCAGCGGTGACATCTTACGTCAGTTTCGGCAGGACGGTGTAGCAATCTTTGTCAGGTTTTGATTAATAATTCATACATTATCAGTATTGGGTTGTCATAATTACGCAACACACTCAAATCTACACTGGTGAACAGCATTACAATGTTAGGAGGGAAGGCTCCGTTCAACATTTGCATATTTTAGTGGAAGCATTCCAATACAAAGTTACATAGTCGAGTGACTAACAATTTGACGAAAACAAGCAAATACCTAATTTGCTCGATGTGCCTTCAAACTGCCAATGGGAAACGAGCAAACTTTGTCATCGCCTTTTACGTTAGGGGTGCGACTGTCAGCATCTGATGCCTTACCTATCAGAATCCATTGACTGCCCAACGGAAATGATAATTAAATTTTTTTACCATGTTTCGTTATTCGGTACGGCTCAAATTGCCAAATTTTTCAAGAACAGCTGATTCTTGCATTTGACATGGCAGTAATTTATGGTCGAGAAAATGCGGGTTTTCTCTATATTAGAGCCGACTTTGTGAATTTGCAGCTAGGGACAGAGTACGGCACGTGTTGATGGGTGGATCTGCTTGCAAGATCCAGATAATGGTGGGTCAAGATCCCACCTCCACTAACTGGATGTCGCAGCAAACGATCATGCTTGATTCCAAATCAGCCCCTGGCTGCCAAATAGCGTAGGAATTGTAGGCAATTCGTTTGGTAAACATAAATCAATTATGGATTATGACTGAGGTCTGAGCATTTGTGGTCATTAGTGGTATAGGGCTTGGGCTCAGGCTTCCATGGACAAAATCATAAAAATAGGGATGGTTTTCAGGGTTTGTCATTTGCCAGTAAAGAATAAAGATATGAAAGCCAAGCCTTGGTGTACCGGTTGAAGAAAGTTTGACCAATTTGCACAAATCTTGGAACTTGTAAGGTTTGAATAAATTGTAGGTGTTGTGCTGGGAATTGTTTTGTATATTTCTGTGACAGATAAACTGGAATAACTGAAGACCAATGTATAGGGAGTTAGATACTATTTCAAATGGTGAGACAAGCAGAGAATATTGGCTGTAAGATTTTGAATTAAGATATTGAAATATGATGTCTATTACGATAGGAATGATTATATTGAAAAATGATACTGAATTACGAAGTTATTGAACTACGATCTGAACTTGGATCTGAAATATGATATTGAATCAAGATGTTACTGAACAACAATAATTAAATTACGATATTGATTTTGTTAACATACTAGCAAGTGGCCAGACCGAATGGCTGCAAACAATTGAACGGCTAATACAAATCAATAAACATTTATTCCCAAACACCATAATTACGATGATTAGTGAAACAATACGAGAGCAATTGGAACTGTCCCGTTTCACATATGTTGCAACCAATGGTTGTTCCCAGGAGGAAATACCCGCGATGCTTGAGATCAACCATCTATATTTGCAAGCCGAAAATTGTCCCGGCCAACCAAACTACATGCACGATCGCCCTCTGATCTACACAATCAATCCAAACTGGTACCATCAAACAGCCCAGCCATACCGTCGCTCGAACGACACTTTTGCAGACAAGGTCGCGCGACATCCTGAAAAGAAGGGCGGGCAAAAAATAAGATTCCGATAGGAGTGCGAAATAGTTTTCCGAGGGGACAGATACGAAAAACTAAAGCTCCAGGAAAGGGCCCGGGCCATGAACAATTCGTGGCACCGTGGGAATTGCAACGTGCTAGACCACAAAACAGAACTGCAACATCGAGAACGGTCGCCAAATAGGCGGAGGTTGCATCCAAGTTTTGATGTGATAGTTTGCAATTTGGAGAAGATGATAACGTAATCAGCGGCGATTGGCGCGGGCTGGGGCAGCTGTTTCCGAGCACAAACTGTGGCGGGACTTTTTTTGCAGCCGGCTACCGCCGTGACATGACTGCCCGCCAAGATCGGCGGCGGTAGGAGGAGGGGATCGGCTAATGGCGGGATAACAGACCAGCGGCGGACACAACTGCCGTTGGCGACCATCAGAAGCAGAGTATAGGTGGGGGTGAAACCCCGAACGGGCTGTGTGCTGAGATTGGCGACCATCAGAAGCAGAAAATAGGTGGGGGTGAAACCCCGAACGGGCTGTGTGCTGAGATTGGCACGCACGGAGTTGACAATAGCCGCAGCCAATGGCACGGGGGAAGGCAGCGGTCGGGAATTACTGCGGAGGATATTTTTTGCCGGAGGGAAATTAGATGCGTTGCTGGAGATCTTGGGATCGGGAGCCGGAGCCAGGGCACAAACATCGGCAGGGAGCCCCCAGACGCCGGTTTGGCGATAATGTCAATGTTTCGGTGCCCCGAAGTGGTTTTGTGGGCGTGACGACCCATGCCGGAGGGCGCCAAAAAATCGCGGCCCCATGCAGCAACGGCGGCCCAAACAGGGCGTAGGCGAATGTACCCGGGGTTGGCGAGGGGACGGCACCTAGGCCCTGGGTGACTGTACCAGGGCCAGGTTGCACCCGTGCCCCACGAGCCACGTCTCGGCACGTTGGAGTCCTTCCATGCTGGTACCACCTGCACATTCTGTGCGTCTGTTCCCTGCAGTCTTTTTTTTGTCGCCCAGTTTCACAAAGCTATTATTTTTTCGCCCTCGTTGGACGTTACAAAGCATATACCCGTCGGGACCAGGGCTGCTGTGGACCAGGTGCAGGCAGTCCGATCCCCTCCCCCCTCCACCCCCCTTCACACCCACTGGCCCTACACCCACGTCACCACGTGACACCCACCCGCTCCCCCAAACGAAAACTGAAGGGCAAAGTGGCCAGAATGCCCGCGCGGCGCGCAGCCCGAGTTGCAGGCCCGCGGCGACAGGCCCCGAAAAACCCAGTCCGGAAATGGAACCGATATTTTTGGTTGCAGTGGATGGCGGTGGGCATTAGTGCCCAAACGGGACAGCGACAATGGGGCTAAAAAATAATGCCCCGGTATTGTCACAGAGAACATTTCCTCCGGTTCTGGGGCCCAACATTGTCGGCATTGTCGCAAAATATACGACTGCATCGACATCAGGTAGCGTGGCCCCTGGGATGTGCAGACGGGGGGGGGGGGGGACGGGGATCGCCCCCGACGGCCCCCGGGCCCCCCCGCCGCCCCCCCCCCCCACGACCCCGCCATATCCTGGGTCTGACAGCAGCCTTTCCTTGCTGGCGCCCTTATTCACCATTACCTCCGTGCGGCGTGGGG